>BDUI01004385.1:107496-118563 GCA_002335545.1 Apodemus speciosus
AGACATGGAGCGGTTTATATGTACTGTGACGGGCATCAAGTGCTCAGACATGGAGCGGTTTATACGTACTGTGACGGCATCAAGTGCTCAGACATGGAGCGGTTTATACGTACTGTGACGGCATCAAGTGCTCAGACATGGAGCGGTGTATACGGACTGTGACGGGCATCAAGTGCTCAGACATGGAGCGGTTTATACGGACTGTGACGGCATCAAGTGCTCAGACATGGAGCGGTTTATACGGACTGTGACGGGACTGTGACGGGCATCAAGTGGGCACTGGCACTATGGCTCAGAGAGAACCTTCTGCCCAGACCATCCATCACCAACATCCATGTGAGGAACCAGAAACAGAAACATGGTAACCAGAGTGTGGGAAAAGAAACAGCTCAGAGAGCACCTTAGGACAGCCAGTGTGGGTCTACAGCCCGGCAGGGCAGCTCCTTCCAACACTGTCACCTCCACTTCTTCAAATCCTATTTTAATGATGGTTCTTAAATGCTTTAACCTCTCTTTTAACCCACCACCCACCAGAGGTCGTGGGAAAGAAGGGATACAGGGGAGTGGACCTGTTTAGAAAGACTCTCTGGAGCAGCCCCCGTCTGGGTTGTCTGGATATGGGCAGTTCATCTCACAGGTCAGCAGAGGCCGTTCAATCCACTCGGAAACACTTCGTAGATATACCAACAGTCCAGTGAGGATAGCAAACGCGAATCAGCAGCGGCAGAGACAGCCAGGCCTCGGCCTCAGCTCAAGTCAACAGGAGGGGCCAGGGCCAGAAGGAAGCCAGGATAAGTTCCCAGCTGCACCTCTCAGCGAAGATCAACAAAGATGAGCCGTCAATAAGCCTGCGCAGCCTGCTCTGGAAGCAAGCCTAGCTCCCACTGCGTCCGTGGAGTCCTTTTCCACGCGCCCCCCCTAGCATCACGCGTCCTCCACGGGTCTTGCCTCAGCACATGAGTCTGCCTGCGTCCGCAGAAGCAGCAGAGACTGCCGTACAGACAGCACTAGAAGGTTTTTGGTGCATTTCTCTCTATGGAGTCCCAACAAATGCAGCTCAACTGCATACAAGGGGACCGATACGTAGGTTGTTACTGAAGAGTCCTCCATCGCGTGGCCTTTCACGTGCTTGCCTTAGCAGAACATCCTCTCTCCTGTGTCTGCTTCAGTCAGACGTTCCTTCACGAGTCTGCCTTAGCCTTTCACCTGTGTCCCCTTCAGGAAAACACTCCTTCACCTGTCTGCCCCAGCACACGCCATCCAACACACGGACTTCCCAAAGAACCCTTCAGTCTCCACTTTACCACGCGGAGGACCTGCAGCTTCGGAGTGCAGCTGTGTAGACACGGGACCGTCTACACAGCCTCGGGAGCATAGACAGGGCCATCTGCCTATAACCCTAAGTCTTTGTTACTTCTCTACTTCTTTGATAAAGCATCACGATAAAGGCAACTTAAAGAAGAATCTAGTTGGGGCTTACCATTCCAGAGGGAGCCCAGCACCATCATGGTAGAGAACATACCCGCAGTCCAGCAGGGAAAATACTAAAGGCAACTGAGAGCTCATGTTGCAATCCACAAACAGAGAGCAGAGAGAGTATATTCAAATGGTTCTTTTAAAAGCTCAAAGCCCATCTCTAGTGACACACCTCCCTCAATAAGACCACACCCCCTAACTCACCCCAGACAGTTCCACCACACAAGACCAAGTACTCAGACACATGAGCCCACGGGGTTGCTTCTCATTTGAGCCACCGCAGTGTAGTTCCTTCTAAGGCAGAAGTGTCTGCCTACACTCTAGGAACACAGCCCCTTAAAACAGAGGGCTGTCTATCCACAGCCTCAGAGCTGTAGCTCTTTTTAATGTATACATGGCAATGGCCTGTCTTCTGATAGCTGGTGTACCTGTTAAAGCAAAGAGCGAGCCTCCAGCTGTCCCTGGGCTTCAGATCTGCACGGTTCCCCGATGCTGACACAGGTTAAACACCTGTGGCTATCCCTTCCTCACCCGTTTGCTCCTGCTGTTCCTGTTCCAACCCTCTTCTGCCTCCTCACCTTGCAGCTAAGCTCAACACTCTATCATCCCCTTCACCCCTAACTCTCCAGAGGCCTCAGCAACAGCTTCTCCCTGCAGCCAGCGAGGGCACCTTATCTTCTCAATACATGCGCTGCTTACATTTCTACTGGCCCATTTCTAAAACCTCTTTAACTTGTGTTCATTCTGTAACTCGGATGGATGGATGGATAGATTGACTTACTGTGTGCTATGTGCTATGAAAGAGTATTAGTAGTAAAATTAAAATTAAAAAATACTGTATTCATCTCAGTTAGATTACAAAGTAGAATAAATTGGCAAGTTGCTGTGACTGAAACTACCCCACCTTGAGAATTACTATTCAAAAGAATTGTTAAATTGTAAAAAGACACAACTCTGCCTGGCTGTGCTTCTGGCACACTCCACTCACTCACACCAGTGAGGCACACAGTTAGAATTCTGTGGTCACTTGGCACCATTCAGCATCATCCTATAAATGTACATCTGGGATGTGGCCCTGCCTACGCCCTCAGCCTCAACTGGGAGAGCTCTCATAACACGTACGCTCTCAGTGTCACCAGCCAGACCCTTCACACCCAGACTCTCTGCAGACATATCCTTTCACCCATGTCCCAGGCCCAAGCTGAGCCTCTTGACTTCAGCTCCAGTCACATTTCTGCAGAAGTCAACAAACTTTTCCCTTATCTACCCTCCCAGATCTTACTATTCACCTGTGTGGGGGGAAATGTGTTTTCTACTCAGTGTGAGTGGCAAACTTCCCCGCAGACAGCAAGCTTGGCTTATTACTTGCTGTTTGCAACATGAAGCACAAACCCCCAGCATACCTACACACGAGCTGAGACACTCCAAATTGTTCACAGATCCTCGGGGGTCTACAATATTGATATTTAAAATAGGAAAATATGGAAGAATAAAGCCAACACAAGTCTGCATCAGCAACGGTCAGTGGGGCTAACGACAAGGTACACTAGACCTGCAGCACTGAAGGAAGTCTCACTCCCTGACGGTCACAAGTGTATTTATACATGAGTCACTCCCTCGTGGGGACAGGATTAAACCCACTGTCTTCTCCATAGTAGGTTTCTTAGTTAGGGTTTCTACTGAAATGATCAAATGTGATGGCCAAAAGCAACTTGGGGAGGAAATGTTTGTATTATCTTATAGCTTGTAGTTCATCATCCGGGAAGTCAGGGCCTGAGCTCAGAACTGCAGACTATATGAAGTCTCACTGGCTTGTTCTTCATGGCTTGCTCAGCTTGCCTGCTTATRTACCCCAGGACCACCTGGCCGGGAAGGGACCACCCACGATGGTCTGGGCCCTTTTAGATTAATCATCCATCAAGAAAATGTTCTATGTTTGCCTAGAGGACAATCTTATGGAGTCTTCTTCTCAATTAAGTTCCCTTTTCTCAGATGACCCCAGCCTCTGTGAAGCTGAAAATTAACTAAGACATCAGGCAGGCACTGTACCTGCCAGTGTACCTATAACAGGCGCGTCCTCAGCATCTCCATTTAGAACGCGGTCAACCTGTGCTCTATATCTGCTTACCTTTCAGTGTCTTCTCTCTGCATTCGACCATGTTCCACATTATAATATAATCCTCCGATGCAGAGCAGAGTAGGAGTGGATCTATTTGATTTCCAAAAATCACAGCAGTAATCAATTGATGGTGTCCTTGTAGGGTGAGAAGCTTAAAAAACAAATAGGTTACTTATAACATCAAAAAATGTAGAAGAACAATATAATTTCAAACCTAAGGTTTTCAAATGTATTTATTAGATGTGTTGATTTTTAATTAATTCATTATATTCATTAATTCATTATAATCCCTGAACACACTGCTTGCTTATTCTCTCAAGTGATCTCATCACTACACAATGAGGCACATTGTCACAAGCAGGCACATTGTTACAATGTGGCACACTGATACAATGTTACAATGAGGCACACTGRCACAATGAGGCACCCTGATACAATGTTACAATGAGGCACACTGACACAATGAGGCACCCTGATACAATGTTACAATGAGGCACACTGACACAATGAGACACATTGACACAATGAGGCACACTGATTCAGTGAGGCAGGGTACCCACTCTTTTCTCCCTTACTATTTACTAAACAGATGTGTACTGAGTATTCAATGGATGCAGAAGACGTGCTGGTTATGCTGACAGCTCAGAAAGGAGCTGGAAGAGGATGAACATCTGGACCATTACGCAGCAGGGGATATGGACGTTCTGCTGGCTCTAACAATAAGTAAGCAAAGGTATAGGGTGTGTGGCCTTTAGCTGCTGCTCACAGTATAGAAGGAGACAAGATAGCAAACGTACCAAGAAACTGGAAACCAGTAATTAAGTCCAAGCAGGAAGATACTGAGATATAATTGTGTATGCTTGTGGAGGAGAGACTGGCAATGAGAACCCGTAGGCTAGAGAAATAGTAATCCTGATGCAGATGGAGAGAGGAGATGAACAACATCCCCATGGTCACAGGAAGAAGGGAATAAATGCAGAGGAAGAGAGGGTAAGATGCCCAGTGGTCAGGCAGGGGTCCTTTAGTTCTTTGGAAGTTCAAGTGCACACAAGTTGATAGGGCCATGGTAAGTTGCAGGCACTTGTCTCTATTAATGATATTTGCCTGCTATCCACTAGGCGCTAGGTCTAATCCCTTGTACTCCAGAGAAAGAAAATCTCCCTCAAGAGTGACTTTTGGATGTTTTATAAAATGCTGCTGAAAAACTAAGACATTAAAAGACCTAAGAACAGAGACACAATATAATCAAATGCATCCTTTTCAAGGTCATACCATGAATACCATATAGGATAGATACAGAGCATTCATTCTGTCATGTTGATGTGTTGTATAGCAAATCTAAAATCAATCTAGGGGATGTAGAAAGGATGGACGAATGAACACATTTCTGCTAGAATTCAACCCACTAAGACTAGAACATTGTGCTGCCAACTCTCAGCCTTAGAATAGAAGTTCAAGAAAGACCAAACTCAAGAAGCAAAGAAACCCCTCCCTTAACACAGCAAGCTACCAGACGCAAGCATAACACCTAGCTTGAAGAAGAAAGTTTACCCTGAATCAAGAGATCCCAGCACTGCAAATAAAAGGGGTGGTCCCTGAACATGCGCACTTGCCAAGTGAACGCCCAGAGGGCAATCAGTGTGCAGAGACCCCGCACCCCAGCCTTCAGAAGCACAGCAGGGGCAATGAGTGTGCAGAGACCACGCACCCCAGCCTTCAGAAGCATGGCAGGATGGAGTAACTGGACTGCCACATCCACCAGGGCAAGCCTGAAAGGCTAAGTACAAAGTGCTATCAACCATAACTCTGATCAACAGAGAAGATACAGCTTGACACAGCCACCTGAGGGTCTCCTGGATATTATCTACTAAGTACGTACATGGCCTGTATCTCAGCCATTTCTTGAGGGTGTAGCAGAAAACAGGAAAGAAAGGAAGGAAGAAAGGAAGGAAGGAAGGAAGGAAGGAAGGAAGGAAGGAAAGAAAGAAAGAGAGAGAAAGAAAGAGAGAGAAAGCCAATTTCCACCAGAATACAATGGGTAAAATGGAGTCTGTTCAGTATACTGTGGAGCTCTCAAAAGGAAGAACAGCAACCCTCTCCTAACTACATGTGAACAAAGAAACTGCTACAGAAGAATGCATAGTGTGACATTCCATTCACATCAAGTTTAAACATGAGGGAAATATGTCTCTGGTGCGGAGGTCAAAATGGCATTGAACACAGCAAGAGAGAAGTCCTGACCTAGCCATGGCTTCCCAGGCGTGCACACCTATGTGGACACTTTTCTCCTAAACAATTTATTCTTCACTACAAAGTAAGAAAGCTCAAGCTGGCGTGTGAACAGAGGCTTCATTAAGGTGGGTCTTGTCTTGTTCATATTCTTGCAAAGACTTTTAAAGGAAGTTAATACACAACCATTTGTATTTTAAAAATAAGAATGTAACATAATGTTGTTGTTTATCAACATTGTCCTGCCACGGCTCGCAGCTGATTCCATGAAAGCTACTGTTTACAGATTATGAGAGAAACAAATAGGCGGGGCAAGGCCTCGGCAACCCTAGACCTAACAAGAACACCCTTGCTTTGTAACCTGCCTGGTGAGAAGGGTCCTTGGGGCTCCACACGCAGAGACGGTTCCCATCTAAAGGGAAAGCACAGTGGTACGAGCTACAAGCAAGTGGAGCATGCGCTGCAGCCGTCTTCGACTCCACCACGTATCGCTCTGTAACGACAGCACTCATGGGGCCATCGGTCGAGGGCTTCTCTGGAGGCGGTTCCATTATCATCCTGAGAATACGAAGCATACGATGAGGACCTGTTCCATGTGTAAYACACGTGAAGGTCCAGTTAATTCATCACTGTGAGCGTGAGCGTGCRTACCACGCTTMCCCACTCACCCCAACTCCCCAAAAGGAAAAGGTAGCAGTGAGCACAGAATGGTCCACACTTCACAGGCCTTCCTCCACCTTCTAGGTCTCCTTCAGGACTGCGAAGGTGAACAGCCCCCTCCCAGTGACCTGACCTGAATGAAGAACCCTGCATAAGTGGAGTTGGTGAGAGACTAAGAGAAATGAGGAACCTCAGGGGGAGCATTCAAGTATCTCAATGGATCTGAATGCACTCAAATCTCTCAATACTCTGGTGGAAGTTAGGTTACTGTGGGTTACAACATCAGTGATTCATTCCTAAGTCTCAACAAGCATAAAATGACAAAATGTTCTTGTTATTTTATCTACTTTATTAAATAGTTTACTGAGCATGAGCACCTTAGGCACATGCGGCAGGAAGCCAGAGGAATGGCTCTGCTCACCCCACCCCACTGTGGGTACAGACGTACTTGAAGGCACAGCCAAGCAATCTTTAGTCATGTGGTCTCTGGTGATAATGACGCCTATTCCTCTCTACAAACAGCTGATCATGCCCCAGCCCATCCTTTAAATTTTTATCATCAGAAGGAAAAACACGGACCTTCTTACAGAAAACCAAGAACCATGGGATTTAAGAAAAATATAGAGTAGTSGAACTGTTTAAAACTGGACCCTAGATGCTCCGTCAAGTGGCCTTGCTTGGTGAAAACACGCGCTCCTGCTCCTGAAGCATCCACACAAAGGATCCTAATTTACACTCACACTCACTCTAGTGTAACACAGTGCAGCCAGGACCATAGAGTCTGACGAGGCGGCTTTGCTTTGTGGAGAGATGGCGTCAAACTGCCTGCTAAGTATTTATGCGCATGGATTAGTGCTGCTCTCAGCTTTACTCAGAGAACCTTCCTTCTGTGTGTAAAAATAAGCGYGTGCTGAATGATCGTCCATTAATGGGGCATCTATATTACCTCCTCCACRGCTCAGGGAACATTACTGAAGAAAGAGAAGAAAGATGGTAAGAGCCTGAGAAAGGGGTGGGAGTTGTGGAGCGCAGTCTTCTGGGAAGGGCATGGCCGGTTCCCTCTTGGAGCCACAGTATCTGTGACACCTGCATTAAAGTGACCCTGTCAATGTTCTGACATTSATCCACAGTATCTGCGATCCCTGCATCAAAGTGACCCTGTCAATGTTCTGACATGGAAGGGGGAGCAAAGCGGTCATGAGTCCCCACATCTCCCTCAGGATTTATAGGTAGTTAATTGTTGCTAGAAAAAAAAAAAGAGACATTTTCTTCAGTGGCTACATAACTGGTGAGGTGCCCACCTTCCTGTAAAATACTCATTGGGCCACAAAAAATAAACAAATGATATGAAAAATAGGAGGAATAATTGGGAAGAGGAATGGGATTAGTCGAGGTGAGAGAAGGGAATATGATCAAAACATAATATACATGTGTGGAAATGTCATAATAAAATCATCACTATGTCTAATTAATACACACAAAAACATTTTCAAGGCGGAAGAGAGCCGGGCATCAGTAATCTGTCAGTTCCTGACTATGGATGCAATGTGACCGGCCACACRTTCCTGCCATCCCCAGTACTCCCTCCATTTTCATATCACACRTGTTCTACCATCCCCACCGCCCTCAATGCCTCTTCTCCCATCCTCATGGCCCATTACTAGTTCCCATGTCTCTACAGACATCCCAAGCTCAACAAAGAAAGAAATCAAAGCTATAATCATATCAGAGGACATGCAGTGTTTGACATTCTAGACCTGGGTTACCACAATGTATTTTCCAGTTCCATTCATTACTTTTCAAAATTCACTATTTCATTTTTCTTTACAGTTGAATAAATTGTATTGTACACAGTTTTATTATCCATTCTTTYGTTAAGGGACATCTAGGCTGATTCCATTTACTAGCTATTATGAATAGAACAGCAATGAACATAGATGTTTCAATATCTCTGCAGTAGGCTATAGAGCCAGATAGATAGATAGATAGATAGATAGATAGATAGATAGATAGATAGATAGATAGATAGATAGAAAGAAAGGATACATAGATACATGACAGAAGTTAGATGAATAGAGAGATGATATAGATGGTAGATGATACATACATGCATACTTGACAGATGATAGACAGACAGATACACACACACACACACACACATACATACATACATACATGGCAGAAGATAGATAAGTGAATAGAGATGGTAGATATAGATGATAGATGATAAATACATGCATGCATACTTGATAGATAGACAGATAGACAGACAGATAGATAAAGAGCAGAAGATAAATGAATAGAGAGANAGGTGGAGCAGCTCAGGCAAGCCTGAGGAAGACGGTGAGTGTGGGCGATTCTACAAGAGACATATATGTGTGCACCCTCACATATGCTGATACTCCGCCACGCTCATGCACACACCCATACACATGATTTGATGCAAATTGGACCCTGGAGAAAGAATATGATGGCAACTCAAGGACACTGTACTAGTAGGGATTCTCTAGAGCAACAGAACTGAGAACAAGTCTACATAAAAAGGGTTTTTTTAAAAAAAAAAATTTAGTCTAGCTAAACCAACAATGGCTGTCAACAAATAGAAAGTCCAAAAATCTAGTAGTGTCCAGTCAGTATCTGTTTCAGATATCTTCAGTATACGCCAGAATCCTGAAGAAGTAGACACGTGTGCCCAGGAAGTATTCATGTCGCCAGCCAGAGGGAGGACAAACAGAAGAGCAAGGAACTTCCTTCTTCCGTGTCCCCCGTGCAGATCGCCACCACAAGGCGTGGCACGGCTTACCYGTGGATCTTCCCATGTCYGAAGATGGAGGAAAGTTACTCACAGGTGTGTCCAGCCACTGGGGTTTTAGTAAARTCTAAATGTGGCCAGTTGGCAACAAAAGAATAAATGTCACAGAATGCCATGTCTTCTTTTAACATAGTATTTTAAATTTATCCCTTGAGAATTCCATATACTTAATGTGTTTTGATCCTTTCTCCCTCTCCTCCAACTCCTTCTGGACTCTGCCACAAACAACCCCCCTCCCATCTTCCTGTCCTCCTCTTTTTTGTTTTTCTGTTGAAATAACCCACTGGATCCCGTTAGTACAATCAGTGTCTGCGCAGGTCGGGCATGAACAACCTCCCAGGGGCCACACCCCAAAGCAAGAAGACTCTCTACTCTTTCTCCCCTAGAAGCTATCATTTTGCCAATAGYTCTTCAGGTAGGGGTAAAGTCTCATGCTGGACTTTTGACTGGCTTGATCTTGTAGAAGTCTTATACTGACAAAAATCTTAAAAGTAAAAGCAGAAAGCAAACACACAGCGCTCTGGACTCAGCATCTGATGTGACTGAAACTGTTTCCAAACAAGAGTGAGTGTGAGCATGCCCTGGTAGGCTGACATGTTTACAAGAGACAAAGGAATGMACTTACAGCGGCTCCCTGGTGTTAATCAGTTACAGYAGAGTGCCTTGAACATCAAGGGAAGGRCTGTCTGATGGTCCGTCCTCAGGAGCAGCACTGTGCCTGAGGCCAGCTCTGTGGCCAACCTGTACAACTCGCACTGCTGCTGCAGCCAGCCTCCCCTTGCTGCTGGCACTTGACATCCTCAGCTGTAGCACCTGCCCCTACTGCAGGCAGCAATGTGCARCAGTCAGAGATGTGTGGTATCTAGAAAACTAGGTCTTTCCAYGGGAAGAATCAGAGACACACACACTGGCAGTTCCAGAGCCCAGGATTAGCTAGCYGATAGCCTCTCCTCTCTTGATCAAAGGTCAGMTAGCCTCCTAAAACTGATGGTCATCGTAAAGTTATTTTTGTCGTGAAGACATTTGTTTTYCTAACCAATAGCCAGGCAGTCACTAGTAGTTTTCATCTAATATTTTCAGTTTTCTCCCTAGAATCAGGGGAATGTAGCAAGACTTGCATTTCCCAGCTCTCTAAAGGTCTGGGGAAGCCTGTGCTACAAGGCTCTAGCAAGCACAGCCCCACAACAATTATCCCACTGGGGCGCCRGCAGGGTCCATGATGGTGCTCTGTTTTCTCSCTAACAATGAAGAAGGCRGAAGACCCAGAGCAGGGCACCTGTCCTATCAGGAGGCAGCACGGCCTGTCTGCTGTGTGGAGAGACTTTGCTGTGGTAAGCTACTGATGTTCTGAGATTCCTTTCCCAGCTTTCCATACGAACGTATAACCAGGTACCTTGAAAGGAGATTCCGTGACACTGTGGAACCCTGCTCAATGGCTGGGGTTGGGGCGTGGCAAAGAAGGTCCCTCAGGACCCAGGAAAGGCAAACATTCATGTCATACTAACAAACACATGCCACGACGTTCTAATGATAGCCTGGAAGCCTGAGCACACATGGACTGGGCACAGGGCCCTCGGCGACCACAGGGGCAGTAGCCATTAGCGAGGCCACGTGAGAGCAAGCCGAAGTGGAGAGCTTCCAGGCCAGCCTCGCGCAAAGAGGAGTCAAGACCTGGCCTTTCAGGCAAAAGCAGCTCAAAGGTGGTTCCCTCAGTCCATGTAACGTTAAAGTGTGAACCAACAGGAGAACAGCTATACCCAAACAACAGACT
>BDUI01004387.1:41169-58067 GCA_002335545.1 Apodemus speciosus
CTCAGTTCATCTTACAGAACTGGACCCTTGAGTTTGGACAGACGCTTCGAGAGCTGAGAGTCGTTATCATCCGGGTCAACTCCACGCACCTGGACCTGTCCTTGACGGAAGGKCTGTCATCATGGATTTCATCAGTTGTCTCCTATTTTTAGGAATGGGTGGGAATGGGATTGTTTGGTGCAGTGYTCTGCTGTGGATTAGTGTTGCTTCTCTGGCTGGTCTCTAGACTCAGGAGCCAATCCAAAAGAGACGAGGTGGTCTTTGCTCAGGCACTTRTAGCCCTAGAACAAGGGGCCTCTACTGACATTTGGCTGACTATGCTTAAGTGATAGGCCGCCAGCTGGACAGCTCTTGCACACCCGGAGCATTGGCTCATTGCACAAGGTAGAGTGTCTAGTTTGAGCAGCCCGAAAGGGGTGTCGAGCAAAGCATCGCATAGAGTGTTGCCTGATATAGAGAGCACTCTAGGAGACATGTTGTCCTGCACAAGGGTTGTCTGCTCTGGTCTMCCTTTCCCAGAAAAACGGCAGAATGACAGGTCGGGAGTTCTTCGGGTCATGTCAATAGCCTAGTGGCGACTTCTGCACACGGTCTTATTGTTTCATTTGGGAAGTATGACTTCTGTCTCCACCCTACACCTCGGAAGACCTATTTGCTTGAAAGGACATAGGCTTCACTGTTAGACTGCCTTGAACCCTGATGGACCTGCCAAGAGCCTTAAGGTTGATCGACAGTCTAAGGCCTCTGTTTTAATAAAACAAAAAAGGGGGAGATGTAGGGAGCCGTTCCTACATCCACCATTACAAGATGGCGCCGGCATCCGGCAGGCACCATGTGCTGAGCGGTTTTCCATGCCTCGGTCTCCGCCTCTCCCGTGGCATCATAGGGCCCTGTGAGCTGCAGCCAACCGGGAGGCGACATGTCCTAGGCAGACCGTGATCCTATATAAGGATGGGATTTTGGGTGTTTGGTGTCTCCGCTCTGTAAGCTTTTGCTCTTCCTCTCAAGAGGCATTAAAGCTTTACTGCAGAAGGATCCTGATTGTGCCGCGTGGTTCCTGYGGGCGGGACGGTAGTGCGGGACACTTTTTTCCCAAAATTATGCTACGCTTAAATATGACAAAAAGGAATGTGCTGATGTCAGCCTTTAGAAGAACTGTCCCATCATCTGTAATAAAATTGCGCTGAACTGAGCTTCATTCATGTCTTTTCTTTTTTTCTTATCTTTTCTTTTTTAATAGTCATTTTAGGTTTATAATGTGTAGGTGGCCCTAAATAATGTATGTTTTTATTCTTGCCTGTTGTGGCCTTCCCTGAGTCAATATTTTTCTTTTGGGTTGGGATGCTTACTTCATTGTCCAGGCTAGTCTTGAGTTCTTAAACTCAAGTGACCCTTCTGCTTTAGAATTCTAAGTCACATACCTCTGACATATACCAGTATGTTTAAAAAGGATTATTTTAAAAATAGGTAATAAATTCATATGATCATCATGCAAAAAGAAAATAAAAAGAGACATGTCCTCTTCTTTCCATGTCTTCTTGACACTGTCATTGATTTGTTATTCCAGAGTTTTCTTTGTTTGAAGGACACTTCATACTCATAAAAGGGAAATTTTACTAAGAAGAATTCTCATTCTCATCTTTTCATGGATTGTTTCCCTGCAGACCAGTAAATTTTAAGATATAAATCAAACCATTATTGCCTGCATGAAAAGAATTATTTGGAAATTTAGTTTCATTTTAAATACATTATTAATGTAAGAAAAATGTTTGCTTTCTTGAAACAACAAGAGGCACCAACCTATCCATTGGAAAAATAGTTGAGGGTATTAGAGTTGTTGGGACTATAATGAGTGAAAGTGGTGTGTGTGTGTGTGTGTGTGTGTGTGTGTGTGTGTGTGTGTNGGTGTGTGTGTGTGTGTGTGTGTGTGTGTGTGTGTGTGTGTGTCTGTGAGTGTGTGTATGTGTGTCTCTGTATTTAGCCACCAGAATGTTACAGGTATATTTTCTAGTTTGACTTGGAAGAGGGTGGATTATTTTCAATACCCAGGCGTATTAGTTCTGCAGATGGTATGCAATGGTAAGCCTGGGGTTATTTTTTATGGCTATGGGTTATTGCCAAGAAAGCCTGACTCTCTTCCTTATATCCCAAGGCTACTTACTAGTCAACAATTGTTAAAAGACTAAAGTTATATTTTATATGATATCCTATGATATCCTATCAATTATTTGATAATTTCACATGATTGTGATCATATTTATACCTTTCTCTAATTTCTCACAAATACTCCTCTGCTTATCAATTTTCTTTTTTTCTCTTTCTTTTTGTTATGTTTTTGATTGGGTATTTTATTATTTACATTTCAAGTGGTTTCCCCCTTTCCAGGTCTCCCCTTCATAAACTCCCTATCCCATCCCCCCCTACCACTGTCACTATGATGGTGCTCCTATACCCACCCACTCCTGTCCTTCTGCCCTGGTATTCCCCTATAATAAGGCATTGAAAACCTTCAGGCCTAAGGGCCTCTTTTCCCACTGATGTTCAACAAGGCCATCCTCTGCCACATATGTGACCAGCACCATGGGTCCCTCCATGTGTATTCTTTGGCTGGTGGTCCAGTACCTGGAAGCTCTGGGAGTCTGGTCTGTTGACACTGTTGTTCTCTCCATGGGGCTGCAATCCCCCTTTGCTCCTTCAGTCCCTTCATTCCTTCTTTCTCTTTCTCTTTCCCCCTCCTTCATTCCCAACTCTGTTGTAAATAATATATACATATATGTGTGTGTATATATATATGATAGTATATAGTATTATAGTATATAATATTAATATATTATATTATTATATAAGTCTTTTATTATTATAACCTTTATTATTTAGAGTCTAGTCATTACGCCCTGCCAGTCCATCTTCCCACAATTCTACATCCCATACCCTCCTGTCCCCAAGAAGATCTCCCCACCCCTACCCCAAACCCCCACCATCCCTCCCCACTTCCTGGGGCCTCAAGTCTTTTTAAGGTTAGGCACATCTTTCTCTTACTGAGGCTAGACAAGGCAGTTTTCTGCGTACATTGTGCTGCAGGCCTCAGACCAGATACTTTATACTTCCTGGTTGGTAGCTCACTCTTTGAGAGATCTCAGGGGTCATTAGTTGAGACTGCTGTCTTTCTGTGGGGTTACCCTCCTCTTTAGATTCTTCCAGCCTTTCCATAATTCAATCACAGTGGTCCCTGGTTTCTGTCCATTGGTTGAGTGTAAGTATCTACTTCTGTCTCAGTCAGCTGCTCTTTGTGTCTCTTAGAGGGCAGCCATGCTAGGCTCCTGAGTGTAAGCACACCGTAGCATCAGTATTAGTGTCAGGCCTTGGAACCTACCCTTGAAATGGCTCCCAGTTTGGGCCTGTCATTGGACCTCCTTTCCCTTAATCCCTTCTCCATTTTTGTTCTTGCAGTTCTTTCAGACAGGAACAATTCTGGGTCAGAGTTCTGTCTGTGGGATGGCAATCCCAATCCTCCATTTGATGCCCTGTCTTTCTACTAGAGGTAGACTCTACAAGTTCACTCTCCCCAGTATTGGGCATTCCATCTAAGGTCTCTCTTTTTGAATCCTGATGGTCTCTTACTTCCCAGGTCTCTTGTATATTCTAGAAGTTCTCCTCACTTCCCACCCTGAGGTTGCATATTTCCATTTTTTTTGTTGTCTTAATTAGGGTTTCCATTGTTGTGACAAGATGCCATGATCAAGGCAAGTCTTATCAAGGAAAACACCTTTTAAAAAATTTATTTTTATTATATAAGTACATTCTAGCTATCTACCAATGGTTATGAGTCCCTATGTGGTTGCTTGGAATTGAATTCATGACCTCTGGAAGAACCATTAGTATTCTTAGCATTTGCCCCATCTTTTCAACCCCATTTTAAAGATTTATTTATTTTATTATAAAGGAAAACCTTTAAGTAAAGCTGGCTTACCTTTAAAGAGTTTGAGTCCATTATCATCATGGTAGAAAGCATGGGATCATCTAGGCCGACTTGGGGCTGGAAAAGTAACTGAAAGTTCTATATCTTGATCCAAAGCCAGCAAGAAAGAGAATATCTTGAGGCAGCTAGAGTAGAGTCTCCAAGTCCACCCCTGTAGTGACACACTTCCTCAATGACTCACCTACTCTAACAAGACCATACTTTCTAATAGTGCCACTCCCTGGGCTAACCATATTCAAACCACCAAAATAATGTGTATTATATTATTATGTAGTATTTTAGTATGTATATCACATACACTGACATATACACTATTGAATCCAATAAATATTGCTCAGATGTGGGCTTTTTGGGGTAACACTGTGGTATTGAATGACAAACTAGGGGGTTTAAACCTAGGGAAGAGGTTTCTTCTTTTCTCAGCAGTTATTATTTCCATGTAACTCTTAGTCTAGGGGTAGTAGTCTTATGAGATTCAATTCATCCAAGTTGAAATATCAAGTAGTATTTCCATTGATTAGATCATCAAGGCATAGTTCAGAGATTTCATAGCAATAGTTTTCTTGTCATATCTATAAGAAACAGAAGAGTTCTTAGACCTCTGGCTACTATCACAATTTTTCTACTTCCATTTTCTCCATGTTTTCTGATCCTGAGGTATTATAAAATAGGCTATGTGTCAGAACAGAAGGTTTTCAAAAGAAGAAATAATAATGTCTTGAAAATAGCTCAAAAAGTATTTGACATCCTTAGCTGTCAGGGAAATACAAATCAAAACTACTTTGAATTTTTAGTTTATTTCAGTCAGAATGGCTAAAAGCAAGAAAATAATTTGCCACAAATTATTGTGACCATGCAAGAGTAATTCTCATCCATTGTTGGTGTGATTGTGACTTGGTATACTTACTGTGGAAATCAGAGTGGAGAGTTCTCAGAAAGCCAAAACAGATCTATCACAGGACCCAGCTATACTAGTCCTTGACATAATCCCAGAGGACTTGACAACCTATTTCACAGATGCTTCCTCATTCATGTCCACTGGTGCTCTATTCAAAATAGCAAACAAACTAAATGTTCTTCAACTGATGAATGGATAATGAAAATATGTATATATATAAGTATATATATACATATATATACATACACAAAATGAATGTTGTGCAATTGTAAAGAAAATTAAAATTAGAGAATTTCTAGATAAATAGATGGAATATATACATACACACATATATTTATATATTCATATATATTCTACTCTCTGCATCTCTGTCTCTCTCTGTCTCTCTGTCTCTCCATCTCCCCATCTCTCTCTGTTTTAGTTTCTGTCTCTGTCTCTGTCTCTGTCTCTCTCTCTGTACGTGTGCGCGTGTGTGTATGTGTGTGTGTGTGAATGTGTAATCCTGATTCAGAAGGAAAACTTTGCATTTTATCTGTTGTGACTTTTTTACCTTCAAAGTTTACCTTCAAATCTTTATTTTTCTATCAATTAGTTTATGTTTACATTTAAAATGTTGTCCCTCCGTGTCTCTCCCCTTCATGAAAACCCTTCCCCCCTTCCCCACTCTCTTTAAGAAGTTCCCACACCCACCCACCAACTCTCTCTTCATTCCTCTACCATCCTCCTTCTCTGGGGTATCAAGTCTCCACCAGACCAAATCCCTCCCCTGCCATTTGTACCAGATAAGGCTGTCCTTTGCTACATATGTAGCAGAATCCAGGAAGCTACCGACCCACCCATATATACATTTTGGTTAGTGGTTTTGTCTCTGGAAGCTCTGAGGATCCAGATAGTTGATACTGTTGTCCTTCCTATGAGGTGCAATTCCCTTCATCTCCTTCAGTCCTTTTGATAACCCTTCAATTGCAGTCCTCAACCTCTCAGTCCAATGGTTGGCTGTGAGTATATGTGTCTGTCTTAATCAGGTGCTGGAAGAACCTCTCAGAGGACAGTCTTATCAGGCTCCTATCTGCAAGCACTTCTTGTCAAGAGCATTGTGTCCTGATTTGGTGTCTGTTGATGGCATGGATAGCACGGTGGGGCAATCTCTGGATAGTCTTTGCTTCAGTCTCTGTTCCATTTTTGTTCCTGTGTTTCCCTTAGATAGGAATAATTATAGGTTATTTTTTTTAGATGGGTGGGTGGCCCCATCATTCAACTGAGGGCCATGCCTATCGACTAGAATTGGTCTTTTCAGGTTATATCCCACCACTGTTAGGTATTTTGACTGTCTTTCCCATTGGTTCCTGGGAGCCTCTTGCATTCCTGTTGTCTGGGGCTTTCTAATAGAAGTAAGTAAGCAACCTGTAACAACCATAGAAAACCAGAAATTAAAATTTCTCCTTGTATTCTATCTGACCACAATACAATAAAACTTAAAATTGATGGCAAGGAAATTTCTAGTAAATATGGAATTCATTGAGATTAAACAATGCTACAGTGATTGATGAATGGATTAAAGAAAAAGTTAAGAATGAAAGAAAAATCTTCCTAGAACTAGATGAAAATGAAAATACAACCAAGCAAAATCTTCAGTATCTGTTGAAAGCAGTCCTATGTGGAAAATTTATAACTCCAAGTTCTTTCACACTTAAACCCAAATAAAACATTTAATGATGTAAAAAATGTAAAATGAAGGAAAGAAAAGAAAAGAAAGAAAGAAAGAAAGAAAGAAAGAAAGAAAGAAAGAAAGACAAACCCAAAACAGAAGACAAGAATAAACTTAGTTGACAGGAAGAAATAAAGGTCTGAGCAGGAATAGAATCAATAAGTTAGAAACAAAGAAAACAACATTAAAAAGCTGGGTTTTTAAAATGATAAACAAGATTGACAAAAACTTGGCTTATCTAACTAAAAGAAACAAAACAACAAATTAACATAATCAGAAATGAGCACATAAACTGTAGAACAGACACTAAAGCTACTCAGATTATGAGTTAATATTTTAAAACCCTAGACTGCATTATACTGGAAAATATAAATGACATAAAATGATAGTAGCTTTAAAACAGAGCTTAGATGGGGAAAATATCAATTATCTGTGTGTGTGTGTGTGTGTGTGTGTGTGTGTGTGTGTGTGTGCGTATATGTGTGTGTATTCAAAATTGTATGTTATTAGGTATACGTATGCATGAATATATATATATATTCATATTCTCCACAAAGGGGGAAAATGGAAAACACTGGCAACACAATTTCATCATATGGAGAAATATTAAAATTTAAAAAGTAACAAAATAAAAATATAATGAAAGTAATTTTATAATGACTTAAAAAGCTCAGAGTACAGTCATAATATAATGCAGTTGAAGGCTTTTATGAAATTATAGCAAATATTGGTGTGTGGATATTTCTGTAACCTAGCATACAAGGTACAGAAGAAGGAGGATCACATGCTCAGGAGGATCACATGCTCAAGCTTCACAGTAAGACTCTGACTTAATGAAAAAGTAGATGTATTATAATTAAAGGCTGTGAGAAGACTCTACTTTTGTGCTTCAGCTCAGAAGAAAGAATTATGATTGGTATGAAATTATCACCAAAAACCAATCAAATCAGAAGCCATTTAATCTTGATTTTCTCATTTATAATTAGACTCAATCCATATCTTCCCATTTGTTTTTCTTAGTCCACTATATCCTTGTCCATATTCAACACCTTTCTACATGGCTACCTCACTTTAACCTCTACACTCTAGGAAAATGAATTGAAAAATAAGTGAATATCCTGAAGTATATAGATCATATGTAATCATAATTTTGGAAAAGTAAAATATTATTTTATAGTCAAACCCTTTATATAATTTGTAAAACATAACAAGATATCATCTACATCCAATTATTTCAAATTATATGTCATTAGGTATATGAATGCATGAACACATATAGGAATATAAATATATACTTAAGTATCGACTGTGAAGAAATATTTCAGGGAAAAATAATAATGTTCAAAATATATTCTCTTAAYAATATGGTACAAATTTATATAAAATTTGCTAGCTTGAGATTAAATCTACATGACTAATTCATTAATTAAAAATAAGTGACTGTTTCACAAATTTGGTAAATTTATTCTGTCTTCACTACTTATTTTATTACCTAAAATAAAATGAAAATCAGAAATGTTCAATAGTTTTGGTCACTGAATATTTCTTGATTCACATAAGATATTTTCTTAGCAAAGTCACTTGTACTTTTTATTAAATGATGTTGCTTGCATATTAATTATCCAGGCACTAGATGGAAAGTTCTTATTATAGTTGAAGTGAAACCCTGATGCATTTTAGAATAGTATTCTTGGGGAGTTAATGTAAATAAAGTTAAATCAATCAAAGAGTACTAAACATATCCACTAGTGTTTTAGCCAGGGTTTATATTCTTGAACAAAACATCATGACCAAGAAGCGAGCTGGTTTGAAAAGCTATATGTCCACATGGCTGTTCCTCACTAAAAGAAGTCAGGGCAGGAACTCAAACTGGTCAGGAAGCAGGAGCTGATGCAGGGACCATGGAGAGATGTTACTTACTGGTTTGGTTTCCCTGGTTTACTCAGCTTGCCTTCTTACAGAACCCAGGACCATTCGGCCAGGGATGTCACCACCCACAATGGGTCCTCATCTCTTGATCACTAATTGAGAAATTTYCTTACAGCTGTGTCTTATGGAAGCATTTCCCCAACATCACAGACTCTTTTCTCTGCAATAATTCCAGCTTGTGTCAAGTTCTCATAAACCAGCCAGTACAACCAGCATATGGTTTTCTCAGAAAGTTTTGCAATATGCATTATTAAATTTTATTATTATAATGTCAGAGCTTAAAACTGCACAAATTGATGATAAAGGTGATATGAGGCACAAGTGGATTCTGTTTTTAAATATTTTATATTGATCTAATGTCAAGCTCACTGAACTGCTAAAAGTAGCAAAGGCAGCACATACACCAGTTTACATGGATGCATATTAATTTTATTTCCATGGACCACCAAAAGGAACACATAGTTAGCACTTTGTGACCTCATCCCCGTGAGACTAATTTTGTACTTCTGACATTCAAAGTAAAATGAAATAAGCATATACTGAAGGGTTTGACACCATTAATGGTGTAGAAGCTTGTTACAGCATCAGTCAATTAATACATGCTAAATACTTTATTAAAAGTATGAATTCATACATATACCTCTAATGTACATTAGATGCATTTTGTGTACACATGTGAAACCATTTCCTTAGTCAAAGGTACATGATTTCCAATGGTCTTTAGTTCCCTGTAATTCTTATAATACTATTGAGGCCTGTGGATGATAAACAAGATTGAYAAAAACTTGGCTAATCTAACTGAAAGAAAGAAAACAAGAAATTAATATAATCAGAAATGAGCACATAAACTTTAGAACAAACACTAAAGCAATTCAGATTATGAGTTAATATTTTAAAAGCCTAGACTGTGTTATACCGGAAAATCTAAAAGAAATGGAATAATTTCTAGATTTAGTCAAGCTATTGAGGTTAACAAAGCCAAGAAATGGAGCTGTTACTCATGAGTAGACTGTAATAACAATACAAATTTTTCAACTAAAACAAGTCAACGGCAGGATGGATAAGGAGCAGAATTCCTCCAGACTTTAAAACATCTACAGCCAGCCTTTAGACTATCATTTAAAATAGAAACAGAGGGATCAGTCTTGAACACTCTGTATGAAACCAGTATTACCTAGTATCAAAACCAGGTAAAAACACAAAAAGAACCAAAATAGAAAACTTTGAGCTATTATCACAATGAACAAAAATTTATTTGTGTTCTGTTTCCTAGTTTTGCCTTATTTAGAAAGAAAGAATGTTGGTSTGGTTTCAGTTTCTTTATGTATTTCTTGTTTAGCTATACATATATAACATTTTATGGATTATTGTTGATAATATTTTGTAAATCAGGCCTTATTTATAGTTAGTATTATATAAGTAAGTGAAAGTATATAAAATGGTATATTTCTATTATGTTATTATTTATTTGTTTATTTATCCATTTATTCATTTATTTTTTTAAATCAGGGTATCTGAGGAGCCCTGGCTGCCCTGAAATCTACTCTGTAGACTAATCTGACTTGGGACTCTGAGATCTACCTGCCTCTACATTTTGAGTGCTGGGATTAAGGTTGTGTGCCAACATATCTGGCTCTATTAAATTTTAATTTATATTATGTGCTTGGATTAATGGTAATTGGAACCGAAATTTAGGATTCACATACATGATATGATTATATATTTTTCTTTGATTTTCCCCTACATGGTCTTTAAATACAATATATTATATGATTGCAAACTTAGAGTATTTATGGGATTCTTCAGTGTACTGATTACTGGGTCTCTATTTATTATTCCATGTCTTGGATTTTTTCTGTTTCTTTGTTGTCTCCTATTCTGATGTGTTAGTTTTTCTACTACACTTTATATTGCATTCTATTATTTATTAGTACTATAAATTAATGCCACTTTCTAATGAGAGATAAAATAGGGTATAGACCAGGGTGGGAGAGAAAGTGGGGAGACACTGGTAGGAGAGGAGGGAGTACTTATATATAACAGGATAAATTATGTAAAAAGCTTATAATAAAAAGAAAAGTATAATAAAATTAAAAGAAAAGAGAATTGTAGAACACAATATACATATTTCATCAAAAAATTAGAATCAGCATCCTCATAATCTAAGAGAAAGGGGAGCCAGAGTTAATATATCCAATTGTTACCTACAGTAATGTCAGTATTCACATCTAAGACAAAGAGCCAATCCAAATGTTCACTAAAAAGTAAATGAATTACAAAGACATCATATGCATAAGACAATAACATTTAACTTTAAATGGACGAAATTTCTGCTCCTGGCAGTAACATGAGCAGCAATTTATGTATCTGATCTTATATTTGGTGAGACAAGATAGACTCAGAAAGAAGAATAGTATAATTTTTCAATAGATACAATCTAAAAACTCTTAGCTAATAGAAATGATAGAATTATGGTGGTCATTAGAAACTAGGAAATGAAATAGAAAAGTATATTCTAATAAAAGGTCACAAATTTTAGTTATTTTTTTTAAATAAGCTTGTCAGTCCATTTTATATTTGGTGGCAATAGTTATGAGTAATGTATTGTAAACTTTAAAAATACTAAGAAAATTTCAAATAAATCAGAAAAATATGTGAGAAACAAATATATCTCTAAGCATAATTTAATCATTCCACATTGTATACTTATATTGGAACACCACATTATATCCCGTGGGTATTTATAAACATGTTAGTTAAAAATAATATGAGTAAAATCATGTTTAAAATACTAATGTGTTAATTATTTTTCCTGAATAATCTGAGATTCTTAAATTATAGTTACATTATTTTGCTAATATAATAAAATCTGTCAAATAATTTGCAAATATCAAGAAATAGCTGTGGCTTTCACAATTTTTAATGGTATTTTTTCATATATTTAACTGGATTTCACTTGGTATGCTTTGTTAAGAATTCTATCCATGTATTTTGGTCTATATTATTAATCTTAGCACTATGTGTGAGCCAGGCAGAAAGATTATGAGTTTGAAGTTTAGTACGGCTGCCAATGATGATCCTGATACAAACCATGTAAACAAATAAACAAACAAGACACTTAAGAGTGATAGCCCATTCCATAAGATGTGTGTGGTGTCAGGCATTTATTCTTATTTGGTACCAGAGTACACTTAGCACAATGAAAAGAGATTTTTGTATCCAACTATCTTTACTTAATCAGAAACAGTTTTATAATGTTATTTTTCATATTTCTAAGAAAGTGCCAATGAAGTTATCTCTGTCTTGTTTCTCCTGACATGAAAAGCTATGCTCCCAATCTTCACCATTGTCAGAGCAGTGTGTGGCTACTCATTTGCAAGTCTTCCATGTATGCTTTCTATGTTTTTAATCTTATGTCCATCAAAGTAATTTAATGTTATTGATATTTAGGTTTAGAGGAACAAAACAATGCATTCTCATTTTCATTAAAAGTGCACACACACACACACACACACACGCACACACACACGTTTTCCCCTCTTCCATTCCTCCCATATACTCCCCAGTTCCCTACATATCAAACTTAATGGTCTTTCTCTTTTTCTCAAAACAAAACCAAAAGCAAAAATAAAAACAAGCAAATAGATCAAAACACACAAACAAAAAAAATGTCCTCAACCAATGAAACTAAACAAAAGAAACAAGGAGTTTCCTTGTTTCCTGGGAGTGAGCCTTTATCAAAGTATTTCTAGTACATCTAGTATTAATAAACTGGAGAAAGTGAGTTTTCATTGTGAGTGGGCATCAGTTGCAAGTAGCTATTTGGTTTAGATTGTGTAATACCATGTCCTCTTCTCTCTATGCTGTAACCCTGCCTGGTTTGAGCTGTACCAGGCCTTGTGTTTGCTGTCCCACTTTCTATGAACTCAGATGTGCATCAGTTCTGTAGTATTTGTCTCAGTAATGAGTAAAGAAAATTCTAGGTGGTTGTTTGTTCACACAAAAAGCTTTGAAAATCAATCCAGTATAATCCTAGAGCTATGGATGAGAAAAGCTAACGTGATGATTTGACTCACAAAGTAATATAGATTTTCTGTATTCTCAACTAAATTGTCTAGTTCTTTGGGCACTTACTAAAGGGAGTCACAGTTTTCTCTAGTTAGTTTTGTTGGCTTTCCACATGTATTTTAGAATCTCTTACCTTCATGTTTTCTATGCTTTGCTGGTGAATTTTCTCATTGTATTTCCTTTGGCTGTGTTCTAGTCTTTTCATTAGAAGCTGAGTGATATTACTGAATCTGTACTCAACCCCGTGGGTCTGTCATACTTCTTCTCATCCTTTGATTGTAACTTTCCCCATAGGTTTACTTTGAAGTTGATTTCCCTGAAGTCATGTAGATTTTTACTCTAGCTTTGCTGATGCTGAAAATGAACATTTTAAGTGGTTTCATTAAACAGTTTCTTTTTGCAATATACTTGTATTACATCAATCTGAATAGGCAAAATATATTTATAGTTACCATAGTAAATTTAATTTATGATGTAGAACTTCATGTAGTTATGGGTTTTGTTTGTTTATTTTGTTTTTGAGGAAGGATGTTGAGGTGAGCGCAGAATTTCCATAAACTTTCAGTCTTCCAAATTCTGGGATAATCTACATTTGAAATGTGCCAAAATGTTTATGATTCCCATAATCTTTTTACCTGCTTTATTGTAAGTGAAAATGACACTTGTTTTCTATTCCTCACCCATGGTTTTACTATATCATTATAATTTTTTTAATTTACATAAAATTTATAAAAAATTTTCCTGAAAATATGTATACAAATTTGTATTTATAAATTCTTTTTAATTATACATGTGTTATGTATGTCTCTGTGTGTGTGAGTGTATGTTTCTCTGTGTGGGTCTGTATATATAGGTATAGGCAATTTTAGAGGTTAGAATCAGGTGTTGTAAACCTACAGCTGGCGTTCCAGTGGGCAATGAGTCACATGACATGGGTACTGTGTTTTCATCCATCACATCTCCCTTTCAGTGTAGGATCTTAAAAAAAATATTTACAATATTTCTGAGACATTGTTCTTTCCTCTTTCTGAATCCTGCCTCTTTTGTGGTTTGCCTCAGCTGACTTCATTCTCTCTTATCTGAGTGCATATGCTCTGGCTCCACATAGAGTATAGACACAATCCACCTACCAAATGCTGTCCGACAAGAAGGAAGAAGTGGACCCAGGTTCTGGAACGGCCCAATGCGGTAGTGCAGGGGAATACCAGAACAGGGAAGTGGGAAAGGGTGAATAGGGGAACAAGGGGAGGGAAAAAGACATATGGGACATCTGAGGGGTGGGGAACCAGAAAAAGGGAAATGAAATGTAAATAAAGAATATATCCAATAAAAAAAGAATATATCCAAAAAAAGCTTGCATGGCATTTTCCTTAATTACATATTTGGGGGATCATTTTGATTGTAGCTCTAGAATATTGTCATATTAGTAACATTAACTTTTAAAGCTCAAAATACTTTAAGAGGCAGGGGGATAAAAATTAAATTTCCTTTTCTCTCAAATTTTAAATTCCTCCAGTTATAGTTTATTGCTGGGGGTTGTAAAATATAACTTCTTACACATGAGCCATTCCAATATCATTTCATAGTTGTGCGTGGTTCATAGGATCATTTACAAAACCCCTATACATCTTCAAGTCTAAACTCTCGATCTAAATCCCTGTGAGACATGAGAGTTCCAAGATGTAGACCTGACCCTTCACTTCAATAAAAATTCTGTGTGAATTTCAATCAGAATGTTTGAAATATAACTGCACCATATTTCATGCATTAGATTTTGTCCTCAGATTAACGAGTTAGAAGTGTGAAGACCATTGAGTGTGGTTTCCCCTTTCTTGAGCTAAATCTCTCCCATTTCTACCTGTTTTTGTTATTACCCATTTCTTTGTCTTATTAAAATTACAAGCTAAAATGTCTCTACTTACTTTGCTGGTGAGGCTTGGGTTTCTATTTGTCTGATTTTCCTTACAAACTCCCTCTTGTTTATTTGTAAAATGTCAGTAATCATCTATAAATAACTGTTAGTACAAAAAATAATGATTGCCAAAATGTGCAACATCAAGTCAAGTTTAGATCATTATTCTTATTGAGTTCTGCTTTCTCTACAGTTTCTTGGTAGTAGAAGATAAGACATGATCCAGCATGCCCCTACTCACAAACTCAAAGTCAAAACATTTCATTCTAACAACTTACAATGTCACATACATAATACTGTAAAATGAATAGAGACGACAGAACTGCTGGTTTTCGAGTTAAAAGATTTAAGTATATTTCAGGGTATGTGAGTGATTCAGAGACTAAAAGCATCACCACATATATTTGTGAAGGTCATTTATTCTTGGCAGCATGCAAAATATAAACTATTGCCACAAAATTAATTTTTGAATTAGTATAAACTTGTAACATGCTATCAAGGTATTTTTATATAGAAATCAAAACATTTACATCAAGCATGTTCACCCTACACATAYGGATATATAAGTAAAAATATGACAGATTACACAAAATATAAACTACATATAAAATATCTGTATTTTATCACAATTAAAGTAATTTAGCTTATCATTAAAATGTTTTTGTGTAGCCTGAATTCCAGCAAATATTTCAATCAGTGTGTTGTACATAAAATATTTTATGCTTTTTATTCATTAATTAGACATTGTCTATTGGTATAAAGACAGTGGACTGTATTCTATCTCACTTTTGTTTTCTATTCTGTGCACTCAAAGTGTACTTTAATAGTGTATATTATTAATACTGACAGGAATATAAACATGTATAAATCTGATAGACATATTAAAAACGAATGTGGAGGGTCTGATTATCATTATTTCATACCTTTACAGTTGGATAAAATATTCTCACAAGATATCTAGGTGATGTTCTGCAACAAAATTTAATAGTTGGATGTTAGAATATCAACAAACAATATTATCACTATGTTAAATCAAGAGATAGGAACAGATGCAATTGCATAAATATTCGGCATTGGAAAATTAAAGAAACCAATTTTTATACTACTTTTATTACTACTATTACTACCACCATTATTATTATTATTATTATTATTATTATTATTATTATTATTAATTTATTCAGGGTTTGCTGTATAATCCTAGCCTACAAGATATAATCTTCCTGTTTCTGCCTCTGACTCCAATGATTACCAGGTACATGGTACTACGTATGAATTATTTAATGATAACTTTTTCTAATGCACTCTCTTGCTTGAGAAAGGTACACGTGTTGTGATTTATGGAAGGAATTTACCAGTGGGAAATAGTTTCATTTGTTTCCCTTGACAAACCTCAGTTTTTGATAGGCTAGCTGACATCACACTGATCAATCTCTGCTCGGCTACAAGAAAATTCTATTGAATGATGAAGAATCACAGCTTCACTCAACTACCAGAGCCACGGACTCCATAATACATCATAACGTTTTTGTTATCCAAGTGTATATTTTTCTATGTACAATTTTCTTCATACTCGAGGTCACTTAATCTAAGCAATCCCCTTCATCCTGTTTCTTTAAGGCCAGTATGTAGCAGTGTTATGCCAAAGACTTACAACTTCGCTTTATATTTACTAAGGTTTTCTTGCCATAAAAACTGCAAAACTACCTCTTTATCTTTGAAACATTTACTTTCACTCCTCTCTTCCTATCTTACTGCATATCTTTAAGTGGAAACCCTAGTTTTATCAGTTGTTTTACATTGATTGTATCTGCTCACCTTGTTTAATTAAGCTTTGCGGAGTTATAAAACCTTGTTTCTTTATTGTGAACAAACTTAGTTAATCATGACAAACGCATTCAATATCCTTTCATTATGAGATGTGTTTTTGTTGTTGCTACTCATAATGGGTAAAACACTTGCACCATGAAATTTACTATTGGAAATGTGCTCAGGGCTATATTTCAGCAAAATGAGACATATTGACAGTTGTGTGTGGCAACCACCACCTATCATCTCAATCATTTTGTTATTTCTTTTTTTTCTTTTATCCAAAAGGACTGAAATATCTCCTTGTGGTTTCTTTTTTATTATTATTATTGGWTATATTCTTTATTTACATTTCATTTCCCTTTTCCTAGTTTCACCGCCCACAAAATGTCCCATATGTCTTTTTCCCTCCCCCTGTTCCCCTATTCGCCCCTTCCCACTTCCGTGTTCTGGCATTCCCCTACACTGCTGCATTGGGCCTTTCCAGAACCTGGGTCCACTCTTTCCTTCTTGTCACACATCATTTGATAGGTGGATTTTGTCTTTGGTGTTCCAAGATTCTAGGCTAATATCCACTTATCAGTGAGTGCATGCC
>BDUI01004388.1:73904-85511 GCA_002335545.1 Apodemus speciosus
AGAGCACTGGCTGCTATTTCACAGAGCCCAGGTTCGATTCCAGCACCCACGTGGTAGCTCACAGCGCTCCGTAGCTCCAACTCCAGGGGATCTGACTTCCGTCACACACAAAATCTAAAAAGTAACAAAACGGTAAACAGAGAAGAAGAAGTACACAGCGAGAAGTGACTGGGATACCGTGGTTGGCACATTCCATACTAGACCTGTGCTTTCTAGGGTTGTAGGCCTCTGTGCTGATAGTCTTGTGTCTTAAAACTGCAGGTGAGCAGATCTCAATGCTCCTTGCTTCTAACTAAGGCACAGGAGCTAAAGGAATAGACGAACACCTTCAGCTTGTTCTCCAGGTAGATGGCTCAGGGCTCTGAGTGCTCAACTTTGGGGGTTGCTACTAATTACCCATTGCCTCTTCCCACTTCCTAGAAACGTGTCCCCATTAGTTAGTTCTGAAGTTCATGTGTACAGCCCCTTCACCGAGAGTGTCACCAAGCCACTTACAACCCAAAACGGCAGCTGTGCTCCCTTTCCTGTTACCTATTTCACCAAAGGAGTTTGTTTCTGGAGCCAGCAGACCCTGTCCTTTGTTACGTGTTCATGTCTTTATTGTGTATATACAGTATATAATATATACTCTTAGAAGTAACGCCTATTTCTGTTTCGTTTTTCAAGACAGAGTTTCTATGTGTAGCCCCTGGCTGTCTTGGAACTCAGGGATCCACCAGCCTCTGTCTCCAGAGTGCTGGGATTAAAGGCATGGGCCACCACCGCCCATCTGGAAGACTTTTTTAGTCCACAGTGTTTGAGCAAATTGATATCTCTCAGAACAATTTTTAAAAAAGTATCCTTTACTTTTATAAAAACGTCTTTATTATTCTTTTCCCCACCTTTATATCTTGAGACAAGCTTTCACAATAGAGCCCCGGATGGCCCAAAACTAACTATGTACACCAGATCTGCCCGCCTCTGCCTTTACAGTGCTGGACTTAAAGGGGTGAGGCCCCCTCCCTCCCTCCCCCCATCCCCCTATCCCCCCACCCCCACACTGGGCTACACAATATGCTTTGATCCTATCCACCACCAGTGTCTCCACCTCCGCCCCCACAGCCTCTGACCTTCACCTCCTCTCCAATCAGTGGTGCCTGCTGGAGTGCTGGCCGATATTGAAGATTTGATCTAGTGAACGTCACCATAGCTGCAGCAAGTTCACCAGTAAAACAGCCCAGGGWAGAGTACCGGAGGCCATGGGTGAAGGCAGGGGATACAGGGACCAGTGCATCCGGTGGCCGCGATGGGGATGGTAGAAAGGGGCTGGAAGTCGATTTTTTCATTATGTGTATGCATCATTGTATGGATGTGAGTGCAGGCACCCTCAGAGGCTCAGTTCTCCGGAGTTTCATGTAGTTGTGAACCAACCATCCTAGGTTCTGGAAACTGAACTCAGGGACTCAGCAAGAACAGGGCACACTCTTAACCACTCCCCTGAGCCATCTCTTCAGACCCTCTCTCAGTAGCCTAAGACGCCCCCAAATATGCACTGTCCCACTTACCCCTCCCCAGATAAAATGTCTGACTAAGAGTCATCTGTTGTGAAACTATTTCTTAAGCACTCTCTGAATTAACTAGCTTGTATTTGTTAGTTTTTATTCTAGAAAAAGAGTTCAAGATCTTGCAAGACCGAAAAAGCAATGGGGAACTCCAGATAGGTAAGGCGATATTATATGGTTTTGTTTGCAATGACTGTGTTTGCCTCATCGATGGCATAAATATTATTCTTAGTTGGCCATTACACCCACATCTCAGGTATGGCCGCCATCTCTTCTTACCTGGGTTCACTTTGCCAATATTGTTAACCCAAGGGGACTCAAGACATGAAAGCTAACCCCTGCAGTGGTGGTCCCCAAATTTGTCTGCATATTAGAATCATGCAGGAAGCTTCGCTGTTGATTACAGACTGGGTCCCATACCCAGAAATCTGATTACATTAGTTTGGGGGTAGAGTTTTGGGAATATTGAAGCTCTCCAAATATCTTATAAACAGAGTTTTGAGAAACACTGCCCCAGGGGCGACTCTGAACTCCCTTGAAACTCCCGTGTCCCTCCTGCAAGTCCCCCTTGGCAGTCTCTTGGCATACTCTCATTTACACTCGGATGGACGGAGCCTTCACCGGAGACATTAACATTCTCCGGATCTCCAGCAGCCCAGCCCGCAGCCTTTCATACTTAACTAAAGGACTTCCTTTTTTCTTCCTTGGCTCCTAAGGAAAGCCTGGGACTTTCTAGAGAAGYTTTGATGAACAGAAATATTGAGTATAGTTACTCCTCTCTTCCAATCCTCTCTGCTATTCATTGTTACAGTGTTAATGTAGTTACATTGTTAATAGTGTGGTTAATCGTTACCATCACGGAGTCAGCACCCATACAATCCTAGGGTTCACTTTTCCTGTCCTATGGTTCTTTGGGGTTTGACAGATGCATAATGGATACAGACTACTTCACTGCCCTAAAATCCACTCTGTCCTTCCTTTCCTCCCTTTCCAACTCTCTGAACCGGCAGCAGCCTCTGATTAGCTTTCTGCTTCTACAGTTTTGCCTTCTCTGGCTTGCCATACAGTTGGAATCTTTCAACATGACCCCAGGGGCTTGTTTGACTTGACAAAAGACATTCTGGCCTTGTCCATGTATGTCGATGTTTTAAAATCTCATTTCTTTTTAACATATTCCATTGAACCCAGTATCACTCCTTTATATGGAAACCTCAGTCTATCAATGGTACCTATCTATATGAAGGTTTGGTGCTAATATTTAGTAATCATGAACAAGCTGTTATAACATTTATGTACAGGTTTTGGCGTCTTTTAACTTCAGCTGGGTGAGTCTGGGATTCAAGCACAGTTATTGAATCAGATGGTAGTGTATATTTATCATCGAAAGGGAACGCAGGAGTCTCTTCCAGTGTGTCTGGATCATTTTCTGTTCTCATTTCCCATGAATTCAAGTCCCTATTGTCTCTCATATCCCTGTCGGCTTCTGGTATCATCAGTGCTTTAGTTTTTAGCAATTGTGAGACACATAGAACAGTAGCTAATTGTATTATTGTGCAGTTCCCTTATGACAGGATGTTGAGCGTGTTTTACAGCCTTCTTGGCATATTTCCTTTGATGAGGTGCCTGTTTAGCCTTGGCTGTCCTAGAACTAATAGACCAGGCTGGCCTCGGACTCACAGAGATTCTTGACAAGTTTTCATTGGAGTTCTATTCTTCTTACTTAATCTCAAGTGTTTGCTGTATTTTCTGGGAACTAGTCCTTTATCAGTATACACTATATCAGGTATATCTTCTGGTCTGAGTTTGTCTTTTTGTCCTCTTAGTGGTATCTTTCACAGAGCAAATGCTTTGATTTCAACTCAGTTTAGCTTATCTTTTTCTCTGTTATGAATTCTGTTACCTACAGACTAGTTACCAAGCTCAACATCTCTTGGGTTTTTCTCTTACTGTTTTGAGACAGGAGGCTAGGTTGCCTTCCAATACTCTGTGTGGCCCAGGATGATCTTGAGGTCCTGATCCTCCTGCCTTCATCTCCCAACATGCCCTTCACTCTGAGGAAGACCCGCCTGGTTCAGGAGATGATGGTTCCCATTCCCATCACCACCCTYGTAGGCTGTGAGCTTCGATCCTGGCTGTCCACACCTTTCGCCTCTTCCTGTGGCGCCTTCTCAGGGGAAACCTGTGCTGATTTCTCCTTTCCTCCTCAGCCGGGAACAGCAGGCGTACCTGTGTCACAGGGCTAGTGGGACTAAATGTGATAGGGATCTTTAAACCACTCATCATGGGCCTGGCACACACAGTAAATGTTCCACAAAGGGTTTCAATCCACGTTATTCTGTTACTCTTTCATTTTATGACCATCCGATACAGCGTTTCACCCCCCAAGAAGGAGTGCTGTGTAGATGTTGGCATACCCAACCTGACTACAAATTATACTGCTAACTCCAAAATGGCAAAACTGACCTATCTTATCTCTAATGGGTTCATTTTAAGCTATTAATTTTATTTAATTTAATCATTAATTTTATAATAATTATATCCCCCCTTTCCGTGTGTGTGTGTGTGTGTGTGTGTGTGTGTGTGTGTGTGTGTGTGTCAGAGGACACTTTGGGAGTCAGTTTGTCCCTTTCACTGTGGGATCCGGGGTTCCAACTCAGGTTGCCAGGGTTGCGCAGCAAGTGCCTTTTACCAGCTGAGCCATCTCACTGGCCCAAGGTTACCATTTGCTCTTAAACACAGTAGACAAGCCCATCTCACCCCATTTTTTATTTTAATGTTCATTGCTTATTTCTTTCTGGTGTGCGGAAATTATAAAATTCTATGAGAGGTGAGGATGAAGGGATGGCTCAGTGGATAAGGATGCTTGCTGCCAAGCCTGGCAACCTGAGTCTGATGCCCAAAACCAACACGGCGGAAGGAGAGAAACAACTCCTGTGGTTGCCCTCACTTTCACAAATCATGCCATCAGCATGTGTGTTAGCAGGTGTAAATAAAATGTAAATATATATATGTACATGTACATATATATACATACATACATACACACATACACATACACATACACATACACATACATATACATATACATACATATACATGAGAGAACATTTTCGAAGGCAAACCCATACAGGCATTAGGAGCCATCTTTGAGTTGCCTGGCAGCAGGATTTTATTTAAAACCATATTCTACTTTTCTGCTTTGTTAATAGGAGGCTGTTCTGGGGAAATCAAGATCCTATCCGCCCTGTTTCTGAGGCGGCTTTGAAAGCTACGCTGACCAAGCGAATTGAGGACCTTGCTCAGCCCAGGCTGGTCTCCCGACATTATGTCCCTAACAGGTTTGTGCCTGCACACCACCAGGGTGCTTCATCAGGACTCCACAAGGAACACAAACTTAAAGCCCGACTTGCTCATCAGCTGTAAACTGTTGAACCCGGCATCCAAAGTTACTGTGCTATAGGGTGGTTTCCTGTCTAATACTGTAAGAAATAGCAAATATGAATCATTCTATTAAATACTATACAAACTTTTATTTAGGACAAGGAATTAAGATCTTTTTGTCTCTCCCACCTTGTAAGACTTGCAAATGTTTTAACCTGTCCTCCATTTTGTGTGCATCCATACTTCCCTGACTGGACAACTGAATGAGACTGTGAGGTCGGACCCCAGCCAATGGGGAAAAGACACAGACATCACGTTAGAATAAAAATCAAATGCACTTCCTGTCTCAGTGTGTTTGTGCTTCCTGGGCACTTTCTGTCTTGGTGTGTTTGTTTCCTGGGCACTTCCTGTCTCGGTGTGTTTGTTTCCTGGGCACTTCCTGTCTCGGTGTGTTTGTGCTTCCTGGGCACTTCCTGTCTCGGTGTGTTTGTGCTTCCTGGGCACTTCCTGTCTCGGTGTGTTTGTTTCCTGGGCACTTCCTGTCTCATTGTGTTTGTGCTTCCTGGGCACTTCTTGTCCAGGTGTATTTGTTTCCTGGGCACTTCCTGTCTTGGTGTGTTTGTGCTTCCTGGGCACTTCCTGTCCAGGTGTATTTGTTTCCTGGGCACTTCCTGTCTCGGTGTGTTTGTGCTTCCTGGGCACTTCCTGTCCAGGTGTATTTGTTTCCTGGGCACACCCCTTTGAGCAAGAGTAAAGTTGCCTTGTCAGACACTTCGGTTGGAATAGTGGTCTTTTTCTTTACAACCCCAAACCTATTTCTAACAATACCACAGACAAGTTTTTCTGGAACAAGGTCAGTTCTAACAATAGCCTTGAAGATTTGTGTTCTATTTCCTAATGCTTTGACCAATGTGGGCTTTTCACTGTGTGTCTATGTTATGCTCACTTGGGGTGGGGGTTACCTGTGTGTCTGTACAGAGGCCAGAGGATATCGAGTGTCCTGTCTATCGCTYCYTCTTTATTTCTTTGAAACTGGGTTTCTCACTGAACCTGGGACTAGGTTTGTTGCCAGCAAGCCCCAGGGACCTGCCTGTCTCTGCCATAAAGTGCCGGGGCAATAGGCAGTGTGAATAACTGTTCCCACCTTCTTATGTGGGTGCGGGACCCAAACTCAGGTCCTCGGACTTGAAGCACACGTGCATGTTACCTTCTGTTTAAAGGGTTTTCACTTGGAGGGTTGGAAGCAYGGCTCTGCGCTCCAGAGCACTTAATGCTGCAGCAGGAAGACCTGGGTTCAGTTCCCAGCCCCTGCACAGTAGCTCACAACCATCCTCAACTCTAGTTCCAGGGCATCCTACGGCCCCTTCTGAGCTCTGTGGGCACCAGGCATACACTTGATGCACAAACGTGCCTACAGGAAAAACACTTATACACAGAAAACAAACAGAAAAACTAAAGGCTTTTTTTGTTTTGTTTTGTTTTGTTTTTTTCCTGGTCCTGAGTGTTAAACCCAGGGCCTTGCACATTTTAAACAAGGGTTCTATCACTGAACCACACATCTGAATCCAGGATCTCTTTTACTGAAGAAAACATCTTCTTAAGCTATCTCTCAGGAATTCTTACAGAAGCTCTTAATTTTTTAAGCCAGGAATTTCAATTTTTGATATTAATAATTAATATAATTACATCATTCCCTTTCTCTTTCCTCCCCCCAAACCCTCCCATATGCCCCTACTTGTTTCAAATTTTTGGCTTCTCAAGGACAGCAATAGACATGCTAAAATGGATGGAAATGGAGTGGGGTCGGGTGGGGTGGGGGACATGAGGTCTCAAACCTACACAAAGAATGACCATCAACTAAAGAACTGGAGAAATAGTCTCCCCCAGGCAAACACATATCCGAACTGTCTTCTGGGAAGAGACATTTTAGAAGCTGAAAGGATCTGTGAACCCTGTCCAGTTCCCTCGGGACTGGCCGAGTGCCGGTCCTCTCACTGATCTCAGGGGGTCTTGGATCTTTTCTGTCCACGTTTCCGTCCTGTCGGCCATGCCTGGCACTCCCTAACAGCTTCGGTGGTTTCCCCCTGGGTGTCCTTCCCTAAACACATCTTCTTCTAAGGGTTTGTTTCCTGTGATTTAAGGCCTCCAGAATTTTATCTCTCTACTTACCTCGGGCTCACTGGATTCCCCCGGCTGGAGGTTGCCACACAAACCCCTCCAGCCCCGCAGGGCTCCTTCCCAATCTAATGTTGGCTGACGTAGACTTTTGTTTCAGAATGACGTTTGTGTAGGCTGCACACACTGGTGTGCTTTCTTGCTTGCTTGCTTGTTTTTAAAGTTTTTAAACAGTTTTTCAAAATCCTTAAAGGAAATTATCTCATTTGTCTGAACAAGAGAGGGTCCGTCATGCATGGTTAATGTCATCATCTTTCCCGGCAGGTGGCATTTTCCCCGTCATGTTTGTTTAATGTATCATCACTAATTATAATTCAGCAAGCATATGAAATTTGTAGGTAAGACACGACGACTGTTGAGAGGGCTTACCACCTTCTAGAGATGCTTTCAAGGTAAAATTACAACAAATCCATTTCTCTTCTCTGGGTCCAAAAGGAAGAGGCTCTGGGAGAGACCTGGAGTGGGCTGAGGTGGGGGAGGAAAGGAAATCTTAATCTTTTCGGTCTCTAGACCTTCTTAAAACTTTCCTAAAATTTCTTCAAGAAAGAAAAATAAGATTAGTTGGTGTGATGGTACGCTCCTGTGATCCCAGGACTCAGGAAGCTGAGATAGGAAGATGCAGAGCTTGAGGCCAGCCTGGGCTACATAGCAAGACTTTATTTTTAAAAAAATGCATACATGCACATATGTGTATCTTTTGCCATTCATTTAGCCAAAATAAATTGTTAGGGTTACGGTTTTGCCTTTGTAACTGCTTTTTTGTTGTTTTAAGATAGGGTCTCTCTATATAGCCCTGGCTGTCCTAGAATTTGCTCTGTCTACCAAGTTGACCTCAAACTCAGAAATCCACGCCCCTCCCCCCAGTGAAAGGACTAAAGGTATGTGCCACCACGCCCAGCTAGTGTCTATGTTTTGAGCATGGCTTCCTTCTGGCGGAATCTCTGACTGATTTTAGATATTTAAAGCTAAATTCCCCAGACTTGATCCATTTAATCTACTCTCTTCACTCGTAACCACATTCATACACCATCAGATTATCTAACATAGGCCAGATGTTTTTAATAGTAGATGCTTTTAATCCAGGCATTGGGGGCAGAAATGGAGGTCTCTGTGAGTTTGAAGCTCTGAAGACTGGTCTACACMGTGAGTTCCAAGCCATTCTAGGCTATATAACCAGACACTGTCTCAAAAAGCAAAAACAAAAAAAAATATTTTAAATAATTTAAACTAAAATGTATTCATGTCTGTTGTGGGAAATATTAAAAATTAGCACCATCCTGTACTATCAGGTACTCTCTGCCCCAGTGGTTTTGCCACCTCTTGGCTAGCCCCAGTTAGCAGTCTTCTCAGCTCCATTAGCCTGCCTCAGAGCCGCCTGGACCTTCTCAGCCACCTAAACCCTGTGGCTAGTTGTCACAAATCTCCTTAACCCGGTAAATCAAAACTCCAGAAGCTTATAGTTAATCAGTCAGATTTATATATCAATAAATTCACAAGATGCCCACACAATAATTTCAGAGCCAATTGATAATGATACAAGCTGCCCACTAGATTAGACAAGTTATCTCAATCATTCTATCCCTCTATGATAGATCCATAGCTACCTGCGGGTATTTAAAGCCACACGCAATCTGGAGTCTTCCTCCTCCATCTTCCTTCCTTCTCCTCTACTTGTCCCTGTCTCTGTCTCCGAAAGGCTTAGCTCTGCCTCCCTTTTCCCTGTCCAATCACAGGCTTCTCAATGTATCCATATTCAAATTAACTGGGAGGAAAATTCTGCTACACATGTCTACTAAAACCTTAAAAGACCACTTCCTTCCTCCAAATTCACTCAGTTCACTTAAATGTTCCATGTCCCTCCCCATTCCCTCTCAAATGTATGGCCTCATATACATATACATATACACACACACACACACATATGTGTGTGTGTGTATATGTATGTGTATGTGTATGTGTATATGTATGGAACAGTAAATAGCTGTAACTACAGTCTGATGAGTCTATTTCAAGTTGTTCAGATGTGTTTTGTGTTTAGGGCTGACCTCTTGGGGTTGGGTAGCTTATCAGGGGGCTTCTCCATAAAGAAGATTGATTCTCCCTCTCTCCTGTAAGCTCTTCATTATTTAGGGCTTGGGCCTCGTGAGATTTCCCCTATACACACTGACATGTCAGCCGGCGATGTCATTGGGGAGTTCTTGTTGAGGTTACCATAGTTTTGAGATGTCATGTATAGAAGCTTCCCCGTATATATGTCATGTATAGAAGGCACAGCCTCACAGCAGACAGCCTGGTCCTCTGGCTTACACAGTCTTTCCTCCCATTCTTCTGTAATGTCCCTTGAGCCTCAAGCACGGAGAGTTCATTGTAGGTCTGTCAGTCAGGTTTGGCATTTTGACCAGTTCTGTGATCGTCTCCGTAGCTGCAGAAGTTTCCTCGCTGGAGGGGGAGAGCTGGTCTTGTCTTCCGGTATAAGGATAAAGAAAATGCTTTTTAAGTCGGTCTTGTCTGAAGGGTTCTTTGAGTTCACACACGAGGGCCTCTGGTTTGTCGTACAGGAGATCCTTGTGTCCTCTGTGTTGAGCACATAGGAATGTATGAACTCTGTCAGTTCTTAGTCTTCATCTGATGAGACTCCACCGCCCACTCTCCTTCGTTTTCCAATAGTTCTGCTATCCTCAGGGGAACGTTTTCCTATGTGTTCCTCCTCTAAGGCCAAGCCACGCAAGCAGGCTGTGGTGCGGAGAGAGTCATCAGCGACATTTTGGTCAAGTCCAGTTCTTCTGTCCCTTTTCACCGGGGGAATCCTTGACTCTGTTGTAACAGAGAAGGAAGTCCGTCTCTTGCTCAAAGGAGCCCCCCTTCTCTAACTGGAGGTGGAGTGTTTGGTCTGCTAAGCTGTCAAACATCTTCCATATTTTCCCATCTACTGCTTAGTTCCTGCTCCCAATCTGGAAAACCATGAAAGTCACAGTTTAACTGAGAACAGGCCGGGAAGAAAGCCACTAGGGGAAATCTCCGTGGGATCACACAGTCTTCCTAAAGACGTCCATGGCTTCAGTGCTTCCTTCATCATGGCAAATTCTTCCCCGGTCCTGGACCCTGCCCCCACTCCCCTGCCCATCTTGAAGGCCACAAAGTCTGACTTTGTAGAATTAAGGGAGACAATGAGCTCTGCATAGTCTGTTGGCATTCGGTACAGTCGCCCAACCACGTCTTCCTGTTCCACACCATGGGGACACCACTACAGGGCTGAGAAAGGGACATGGGGACAGGATACTCTCCCAGCAAGCRAGCCTGCAAACCTGCCTGCCTTCCTTCGCTCCTCCCTCCCTGTCTCCTTCCTTTTCTTCCTTCTTTTTCCTTTCTCTTTGGCAACGGAATGTTTGTRTGTGTGTCCCGCCCAGCCTGGTTTCAAATGGAATCCCTCTGCCTCAGCCTTCTGAGCACAGGGTTTCGGGTGTACACCACCCCTCCTAGAAGTATTTGACTTTAAGAACAGCTAATCATCTCCTTTCACCAATATACCTTTTTACCCATTTGGAAGATACACAGGAAAGCTCCCTGGTTTAGAGTAAAATAATAAATGCTAACTGAAAACGTGGCAGCTGTAACCATTTCTAAAACAACTTAGCTCTTCCCGTGAGGAGGATCGGCCAGCGGCAGACATGCAAGCTCCCTGCCCGCTCTCCTAAGCCTGGGGATCAGTGCTGAAGAAAAATGTAATAATTTGGATTCACATGTCACTGTTTTCTTTTTTCTTTCTCTCTCYCTCTCTTCTGCCACTTGCAGAGCTCAATATTACTACAGCTGTGGAAGAGAGTCTGTTATCTGGGAGATCTCTCCTCCCGCGCTGTTTACCCGGCCTTCCAAGCGGATCCAGAAGCTGGCCAAGCCCAACAGATTCAAAACACAGTGTCTACTAAATAGGTGGAGTATCTTAAGCTCTGCGGAAATCCTGATCTAGTTTGCTTGAGGGTCACCGCTTTAGTCTGAGTGAGTCTGAGCCTGAATGGAAATGGCTATTCATGTCCAAAAACCCTGGGTGAAACTGTTGAAACTGTGGTCRGAAGATTGACAGCAGCAGTGAAATCTGACTGGGTATGCTGGGGCAAAAATTCGCAGTAAAGCTTCTCACGATTAGATAATAAAAGGAGTCTCTCAGGTTGGTCTGATGGCTCCTGCTTGTAATCTACAGCACCCAGAAAGATCCAGTATACAATGTAAAAGCTACAAAACCACTATCCCCTGCAAATATATACATTCATGTATGCATTGCAGAATACTAGCAAACCAAACCCAAACATACATTGAACAATATCCTTGTCAAAAAACTAGTTGACTTAGAAGTGCAAACTTTTTTTAAAGGTTTATTTATTTACTATTATATCTAAGCACACTGTTGCTGTCTTCAGCACACCAGAAGAGGGCGTCACATGTCTTTTACGGATGGTTGTGAGCCACCCTGAGGTTGCTGGGATTTGAAGTCAGGACCTTTGGGAGAGCAGTC
>BDUI01004389.1:6562-21436 GCA_002335545.1 Apodemus speciosus
TTCATAGCAGCCTTATTTATAATAGCCAGAAACTGGAAAGAACCCAGGTGTCCCTCAATGGAGGAATGGATACAGAAAATGTGGTATATTTACACCAAGGAATACTACTCAGCTATTAAAAACAATAAATTCATGAAATTCTTAGGCAAATGGATGGATCTAGAAAATATCATCCTGAGTAAAGTAACCCAATCACAAAAGAACACACATGGTATGCACTCACTAATAAGTGGATATTAGTCTAGAAGCTCAGAATAGCCAAGATACAACTCACAGACCATATAAAGCTGAAGAAGATAGAGGACCAAAGTGTGGGTGCTTTGGTTTTTCTGAGAAGGGGAAGAAAATATTCATAGGAGCAAATATGGAGATAAAGTGTGGAGCAGAGACTGAAGGAAAGGCCATCCAGAGACTGTCTCACCTGTGAATTCATTCCATATACAGTCACCAAACCCCAGCACTATTGTGGATGCCAAGAAATGCTTGCTGAAAGGAGCCTGATATGGCTATCTTCTGAGAGGCCCTGCCAGAACTTTGCAAATATAGAGTCGGATGCTCACAGCTAACCATTGGACTGAGTGTATGGTCCCCAATGGAGGAGTTAGAGAAAGGACTGAAGGAGCTGAAGGGGTTTACAATCTCATAGGAAGAACAACAGTATCAACCAACAAGACCCCCCAGAGCTCCCAGGGACTAAGCCACCAACCAAGGAGTACACATGGCTCCAGCTGCATATGTAGCAGAGGATTGCCCTGTCAGGCATCAGTGGGAGGAGAGGCCCTTGGGCCTATGAAGGCTCGATAGATGTCCCAGTGTAGGAGAATTGAAGGCAGGGAGGTGGGAGTCGGGTGGGGGGAGGAATACCTTAGAGAAGCAGGGGGAGGGAGGATGGGGTAGGGGTTTTCCTGGAGGGGGAGTCCAGGAAAGGGGATAATATTTGAAATGTAAATAAAGAAAATATCCAATAAAAATTATAAAATAAGAAAAGCTACTGAAGTAGAAGCCATCATGGAAATTAAAAATAATTCAGCTATATTACTGTTAAYGAGTACTCTCTGATAATCATCTATCTACCTCTTTTCTTGTGAGAAACCCTTAAAGACACATAAAATACATTATAATGAATCTCCTATACCAATTTCCAAGATTCAACACTTAACATTTCTTCATTGCCTACTGTCTTCTCACCCACTGCCAATTTGATCTGTATTTACAGGCTATTTAATACATTCAAGGTTCAAGGTTGGTGCCATGGAAACTAGACTCTGCCTATCTTTGCAGGTTTGCCTAATCATTAAAGGAACATACAATTTCTTAAGTCTAAGATACCCATTAGGGTCACACTTCCCAGCATATTCACCTGACTTCTAAAACTCGTCAGTGCCAGTGACTTGTTAACAGCATTTACTTCTTGCCTCTAAAAATGGCATTTGAACAGGAGTATTTTTGCAGTTCTGTCCATTTCTTAACCCTTTGACCAAAGTGTGGAATCATATTTATGTTTTTCCTCAAATTCAAGTTCAGTTTTCTCATAAGGTTTGTTAGATTGCACTTGAGTAATTCACTTGCTTTTTAGATGAATCAGACTAGTGAAAAAAAAACAGTCTAGTGACTCATTCATTCACTCAAGCAAGATATTATTAGAGCACCTCAAACTTAGACATTTGGAATAGCACTTCACCAACTTTAGAGTCTGTAAGAATCTTATAGATGGGCAAGTAGGGGGCTGAGAGAGACGGCTCATGAGTCAGGAGGATTGGCTGATTTTCCAGATGATCGGAGTTTAATTCTTAGAATCCACATGGTGGCATCTATCTGTAACTCCTGTCCTAGGGGATCTAATACACTCTCCTGGCCTCTGAGGAGATGAGGTACGCATGTGGCCCTCAGACATGCATGTAGACAAAACACTCATGCACAGAAAATCAATACATGAATAAACGCAACACATATGGAGTTGGTTTAAAATGTTCATTTCTTAGATGTCACCTGGTAGCAATCTCACTGATTATGAAGATAGCAACAGCCTTGGGAAGACATACTGAGGAACACAGGACTAGACTGTCTTCAGCAGCTAGTGAGGTCATGGCCAAAGTTACTGAGTTATTGCAAAGCCAGGGTCAGTAATCATTTCCTGGGACCCTCTGCTCTAAGAACTCGATGGGAGGCTGAGTGACCCAAGATGGAGCCACCATCGCAACTGTGGTCCAGTGGACGCATATGTATCATCAAAGAGAGGAGGAGGACCCAGAGTGGGGTCCGGGAAACCAGCAAGGGCACCAGTGCTAGAAGTGTAGAAGGGTGTGGTGATGAATGAGGGCCTGGACAGACAGTCACAAGCTCCATCACGGTGCATTCCTGCCGCATGTGCACTGAGACAGACAACAGTCAGTGGCTTCCAACAACAGCCTGGGCCAGGAAGGAGGAGAAGGTACCTTTCCCCTGTGGCAGGTGGAATTCTGCTGATGATTGATTGGAATTCTTCTCAAAGGCGGAATTAACCAAATAGCCCAGTAAAGCCATTCGGAAGCGGTGCAATATCACAGTTTCCTTTAAGAAGTCAACTCTGTGGAGATGCTCACAGAGGTGATTTGTTGTGGTTGGAAAGACAAAGACATTTTCCAAATTTTATTCTGAGAAGCAGAATACGTTAGTGCTGAGCAGGAACTTAAAATAAATGTGTGTTAAACATCTCTCATAAAAGTCTCAATTGTACGATCTCTCTCTCTCTCTCTCTCTCTCTCTCTCTCTCTGTGTGTGTATGTATGTATGTATGTATGTATGTATGTATGTATGTATGTATGTGTTTGTCTGTGTATAAGTGTGTTTGTGTGTGTATCTTTGTTGTGGAAATAGATGATGATGAAACTAGAGAAGACACCATGAGAAAGGAAAAGAGTTTTTGGGGGGTGTGACAAAGCACATGATGTGAAGATGAATGTGAGATGTAAGATGAATGAGCCATTCAAAAAGAGCAGGGGGACAGAGTGGACAGGGTTGGTTAAAAAGGATCAACAAAAAGTACAAATTAAAGTGCCAGAATAAAGCTTGCTAATCATGCTAGATTTGACACACATAGAATATATGGATATTTAAGTATTTGTGTGTGTCTGTGTAGATGGTACTACGTGCTCTCAGTTATAAGCTGAGAGGCGGAGGTTTGAAAGGAAGATCTGGAAACATGTACTGAATTTTAGCTTCAGTATTTACATTGATGGGTTCTTATGAGAAGACAAGTTGGAGTGGTGTGGCACATACCTATAATGTGGCACTTGAGAGGCATGTTTAGGTTTTGGATGACGAGTGTACCTTTTTTCTTAGAAAGAAGTTGCTTATCGTCTAACTCAGTACAGCTCTCTACAAAGTGCCCTGAAAGATAGCCATGTAAAACTCCATTAATCTTGACCACCTTTCTGAGCACTCATGGAACTCCAAACATAGGGACAAACCTTGAACTAAGAACTTATTTTGTGAATATTTTGAACAGTTTTCCCTGTTTTCAGGAAACAGAGAAGATGATTGCCTTCAGTCAGTTGTTCATAAGCATGGAAACACTTCTATAGAGATCAGGCATTTGTGCCTCTCTTCACAGGCTAAAAGTCAGTTTCACCCCAATTTACCCCTAAGAAATACAGTCACTGTAGTATTCAGGCAGTTAATCACAGGACTTAATCACTGTCTTAGTTTTGTTCCCTTTTTTTTTTTTTTTTNTTTTTTTTTTTTTTTTGGCATTTTCATAGCTATTTGTTTGTTGGTTTGCTTGCTTGTTTTTTTATTGTATATTTTCTTTATTTACATTTCAAATGTTTCCCCCTTTCCAGGACTCCCCTTCAGAAACTCCCATCCCATCCTTCCACACCCTGCCTCTATGAGGGTGCTCCACCACTTGCCCACTCCATCCTCCCACACTGGCATTCCCCTATACTGGGGCATCGAACACTCTCAGGGCCAAGGGCCTCTCCTCCCAATGATGTCCAACAAGGCAATCCTCTGCCACATATGCGGCCAGAGCCATGGGTCACTCCATATGTGTATTCTTTGGTTGGTGGTCTAGTCTGCGGGAGCTCTGGGTGGGGGTCTGGCTAGTTGCATTGTTGCTCCCCCCGTGGGCCTGCAAACCCCTTCAACTCCTTCAGTCCTTTCTCTAACTCCTCCATCAGGGATTCCTGTGCTAAGTCTAATGGTTGGCTGCAAGCATCCACCTCTGTATTTGTCAAGCTTTGTCTCCATATTTCCTCCTTTCCACATTTTGTCTCCATATGTCCTCTTGTGAGTATTTTGTTCCCCCTTCTAAGAAGCTCTGAAGCATCCACACTTTGGCCTTCCTTCTTCTTGGTCTTTATAAAGTCTGTGAATTTAATCTTGGGTATTTCAAACTATTGGGCTAATATCCACTTATCAGTGAGTGCATACCATGTGTGTTCTTTTGTGATTGGGTTACCTCACTCAGGATAATATTTTCTAGTTCTATCCATTTGCCTAAGAATTTCATGAATTCATTGTCTTTAATAGCTGAGTAGTAAACCATTGTGTAAATATACATTTTCTGTATCTATTCCTCTGTTGAAGGACATTTGGGTTCTTTCCATCTTCTGGCTATTATAAATAAGGCTGCTCTGAACAAAGTGGAGCATGTGTGCTTATTATATGTTGGAACATCTTCTGGGTATATACCCAGGAGTGGTATAGCTGGGTCCTCATGTCTAATTTTCTGAGAAATTGCCAAACAGATTTCCAGAGTGGTTGTACCAGCTTGCAATCCCACCAACAATGTGTTCCTTTTTCCCCACATCCTCTCCAACAACTGCTGTCTCCTGAGTTTTTGATCTTAGCCATTCTGACTGGTGTGAGGTGGAATCTCAGGGTTGKTTTGATTTGCATTTCCCTGATGMMTAMRGATGTTGAACATTTCTTTAGCTCCTTTGTCAAAGATCAAGTGACCATAGGTGTGTGGGTTTGTTTCTGGGTCTTCAATTCTATTCCATTGACCTACCTGCCTGTCTCTGTACCAATACCATGCAGTTTTTTTTTAATCACTATTGTCCTGTAATACAGCTTGAGGTCAGGGATGCTGATTCCCCCCGAAGTTCTTTTTACTCTCTCCATTCTTTTTCATACTTATTTATTTATTTATTTTTATTAATTTATTCATCTTACATCCCAATCACAGCCTCACTTTCCTTCCAGTCCCCCTTCAAATGTCCCTTCTCCATCTATTACTCTCCATCATCTCTGAGAAGGCTGAGGTCTCCTCTGGGAGCCAACCCACCCTTACACCTCAAGTCATTACAAGATACAGTGTGCATCCTCTCCCACTGAGGCCAGCCAAGAGAGCCCAGTTAGGGGGACAGGATCCACAGGAATGGGAAGACTGGGAGAGAGGGCCTGGAGAGTGAAAGGAATTTGGCAAGGGTAGGCATCTCTAGGATGTGCCAGAGTCCTGGAATTGGGGAGATTCCTGTTAGTCTATGACAATGACTCTAGCTGAGGTTCCTAGCAGTTAGTAATATGGAGCCTGAAGTGGCCTCTTCTGCTAGCCAGGCAAAACTCCCATGAGAGGGATAAGGACAGTAACCCACACGCAAAACCTTTGACCCAAAATTTCTCCTGCTTACAAGAAGTGCAGGGAAAAAGATGTCATAGAGACTGAGGGATTGGCCAATCAATAACTGTCCTAATTGGAGATCCACTCTTTCCACTCTTATACAATCCAGGATTCTCTACCCAGGGGGAGATACCTGCAAGCAAGCAGGTCATCTTATCTCAGACAGGTTCATCAGAAACCATCCCCTCCCTAGACATTCCCACAAGCCAATCTAATGTAAACAATTTTTAACCAAGACTCCCATTCCAGGACATTCTAGACTGTGTCAAGTTAACATTTAAAACTGACCATTATAATCACAGTAAACAACTTTGACTCATCTACAGTGGCTGCATTTTATGCAATGTTTGTCATCAATTCAATACACTAAAGAAGGTGATTTCAGGACTTACACATAGAGCAAGGTGGTAGCCTTTGAAAAGCAACTTTGGACTCCATATAAGAACTTGCTGAGTCATAAATCTTTCAAATAAGTAAGACAGTTGCCCCTGGATTAGGGAGCTCCTTTCTCTTGAATATATTCAGTCTAAGGTCTTGCTGGGAATGTATCAGGGGAGATCTGGACACCAGACAAAGCAAGATCCCTTCTTAGCTGTATATATCAACTAGCAAAGGTGGTTGGCAACAGTGGGAAAAACACTCTAGCTCACATCAAATTTGTTGATATTACTTAAGTTTGTGACAACTGTGATTGGGGAATGAGGTATATGGTGCTTGCAAAAAGACAGGCCAGTGAAAGTTAAATTTAATTGTTGTAACATAAAAATAGCATGTATAAATTCAAAACAGGCAAGTGGCTTTCATTATTACTGTGAGTTAGCCACTGGGTTTTCTACTGACTCTGTGACAAAATTCTATTTTTTTGGTAGTTTAAAGCAGTAGAAATTCATTATCTTACAGTGTAGGTATAGGGGATGAGCTGTATCTTCAAAGATAGCAGTGGCTGACTGAGTCTGTCTCACATTACACCACTCTGATGGTGGCTATACTATTTCAGAAATTCCTATCAGTTTTTACTGTTGGAGGTGGGGTTTTCTTATATTTTATATTCTGTTTCCAGGCATGTATTGTGATATTGTTATTAAATATACCCTCTTAGTGAAGAAATGTTCCTATATAATATATAATATAATAGGAAGCAATTCCAGAACTGCATGCCTTCTCCAAAGAACTTTTGCTACACAGGAGAGTGGATCTTATCCTCTCTGCTCCACTTTTTCACAATGGCAAGAACTATACCCACAGGTAAGAAGAAAATTTTGCATTTAAGAGGAAAGTAACTGCATGTCAGCTGGGGAAGAACTCTGTATCAGGTTAAGAAATATATTACTCTTGAAACAACGGGTGAGGGCCCATGGTCATTAATCAGGGGAAGAGTGTCCAAGGACTGGGTTGCAGCTCAGTAACAAAGTGCTTGTCTACACATGGGAGGCCCTGGGTTCAATCCTAAGTACCACCAATAAATAAATAAAGCAGAATAGGTTGCACATGGTAGAACATTGTAATGTCAGTATGTTGGAGGCTGAAGCAAGAGGATTGCTGTGAGTTCAAGACCAGCATAAGTGAGACCCTGTGTTTCAAACCAAAGAAGTGTCCAGACTGTTCATTCATATAAGCTCCCATTTATTATGGAGCTTTTTTTATGACTTCACTTGGGAAACAACACTAGAGTGCAACTTTAAAGCTTAGAAATAGAACTCATTTACATTGACAACTACAAACTTGAGAAATTTGTTTCTATATCACATAAGAAACACTAGCTAAAGATATTAATGAATTAATTGTTTTACTGCCATAAATTACTGGAAAACACAGTAATCCTGAGAACGCCTTGATAAGATGCTAACAGTGCAAGCCCACTGCCTCACTCCCGTCCCTCCACTCTGGAATTCTTAAGGAATTCCAGTCTATTATCAGCATAGTTTAAAGGCTAATGAAGAAACAATCTTTTTGTGAAGCAACAAAACAGAGTTTGAAAGCAGGTCCAGGAGAATACAAGAGGAAACACTTGGCTCTGTGAAAGGCAAACTTCCCTATGCACATTCATTTTTTCCCTTTTTAAATGCCATATGTTGCTTCACAACCTAAAGCCTGGGTTCTCAAAGCACCATGTGTGGGTGACTGGCAGTTTAGCAGGGACGCACACTACGGAAGCAGACACTCAGGAGAGACAGAGCAAGTTTATTACATGTTTGCCAGATTTCCACATAGAGCCCAAGTTTACTCTCAAGTAGAACTTATATTAATCTGTGTAAAAACTGGTCTGCAAACTGCCTATGGAAAGTGACCAAAGCGTGATGTTCATGGCACTGAGAAAGGGGTATTTCATAGGGGAACAACGCAATACTGATTCATCAAGTCTCAAAAAGAGAGAGAGATGAGAATCTTGTCTATGATATTGAAAAGCCTTATAAGGAAGACTATTTCTCCCATTCTCAACATTCCTTAGTTGATTGTGGTTATGGAATGATCAGCCTTGAAAATGTACATACAAGTAACATTATACAGACAGAACAAGTTGTACTTTTGTGTGTAGAATGCACACACACACACACACACACACACACAAATGTACCCATGCATGCACATGCACATGCATGATGCACTTGTTAACACACACATGCATGTAACTTCAATTAATGAAAAAAGAAGCCATGAATTTGAAAGAAAGAAGGGGTCGGTATATGTGAGGCTCTGGAGGAAAGAAAGGAAAGAAGGAAATGATGTATTATAATTTCAGTAAATAGATAATTTTAAAAGAACTATTATGGCCATAGGCAAGTCATTTCATGTTTCTCTGTGGGTCAAATTGAGATTATAATCCCTACCTTGTCTATAGAGCACAAAGCAATTGCTGGTAGCATTGGACGAGGCTACCAGAGAGTGCTGTCATGCCAATTTTCTGTGATTATGTCACAGACAAAGAACACATTTAACACACTGGGCTCCTTCTTATTCACCTTGTGTCACATGTACATTCAGACCATGGTAATGGTGACGGTTTTTATCTACAGTATTAAATGAGGGGAGGTGATGGTAGGTATCATTTATCTCATGAACCTCTTCTTTGCTTACATACACTATAAGGGCCTAGAGTTAGGCTTCATGCCACTTGCTAGTCTGTTTTGGTTTGTTTGTTTGGATTTTTTGTTATTTGTTTTTTTGCAAAGGCCATGTCTGTTTTTCTGCTACCTTTTGTAATTATTGTTATGCATCACCACCAAAATTTTCTGATTAATATATTCTCATACCTTCCATCAATACGGCAATGTGGTACTTTCCTGGGTTGGTCTTAATCTCTGCCACAAGATAAAAGGATATTTCTTGTTTGAATGCAAAACTCCTTACACTGTGTTATATACCCGTTACTCATACTCCTTTCTAGTATTAGTCTATGGCATGCAAAGGGTGCTGACCACATAAAAAGATCATCCATCCTAAGAATGTAATGATTTTATGTCAGAGATCAAGAGATCCAGCTGTGTTGTTCTGTGCAATGCCAAACAATACATTGAATACAGTAAGAAAATGAAATACTATTTGTATATCTCTATATATTCCCTGGAAATTTGTGATCATCATCCAAAATGTATAGTAATGATGGCTTAGAAGGTCACCTGGAAGCTGGTATTTGCAGGTGTCCCAATAGGTAGCGGTAGCTTCATGGGTGACTTTGTGTCTACCATGAAGGTAACAGTGCAGAAACATACAGAGCCAAAAATATGTAGATTGTTCTGGTAAAAGTTGTTGCTAAAGAGCCATGGCAGTGTGCATGACAACAGTGGCACTTCTTCTTCCCTTTAGTGGGAAATAGCAGGAAGACATACTTCTGAGCAGGAAGGTAAGTTGCCAAAAGAGAAAAGCAATCAATAGCCTTATTCAAATGAACAACAATGCCCAGAATAGCAACGTATCTCAAAGGACATTTTTATTTCTATTTTCCTTAATCCCCAAGAGTAAAGACCATTACTCTCTTTTCCTTCTGAATACACTGTTGCTTTCCTTTCTGTAATAGGAGTGATAGGGCACCAGACTTAATAGCTGTGGGTGAGACAGGAGTGAGAGGGCACCAGAAACAGTAGCTGTGGGTGAGGTGTTTCTGAGCCCAGAGAGCAGTGATGAAGACAGAGATTAAGTAGAAGCTGCAAGCACCTGGATACGGTGATCAAGAAGAAAGATACCCCTGAGGATATTGAAAATAACAGGAAAACAATCACAAACGTCTCTCATAGTTTTTTAGAGAAAATACAATAATACATGTGATCTCAGGTGTCAATACACCAATGGAACTCAGTATTTAAAGACAGCTGTGTGGATATTTAAACACTCTCTCATAGACATCACCAAGATTGCCATAACAGTGATGGATGGTAGGCAGAGTTTTGACCTCTATTTGCTACAAGTTTTATATAATTGCAACATTTGACTCAATCAATTGTCCCTTTGTTCCACCAAATTCTTCCCACCTCTGCTTTACCTTTTTCTTTCATCTGGTAAGAGACCCTATTCAGGCCTCATGTCAGAGACTTTCAGAAAGCCAGTGCTTTGGAAATTTTAAGATTCCTTAGGATATTTATGAAATGTAAACAGAAACATCCTAATAGAAATATTGCAGTGCAGGAGGTTGAAGTTCTCCATGCACTTTGACTCATATCTATCACATAATTTCTACTACATAAATGCTTACAGAATTGAATCTAATTCATTCCCACCTCTTACTAGAGTACTTGACTCTTTAACAGAGGTTTTCTATTATAGGTATAGTAATTAGCAAAATCATAAAAAAGACAAATTGGTGAATATGTAAAATTCTATTGTGTCACTTTGGAGACAGTAGCATGGACTCGTGTTAATTCCTATATCACATATGTTCTTTAGAGGTATATTCATTTGCATCCATTCAAGAAAAGAGTGTAATTTCAAGAATCTGAAGAACTGGTTTAAATATTCTGAAAATATACCACAAAATTTCAGATTGGCCAGAGGTTTAAATGTGAAAAATGAAGCCACATATATACCAAAGTATGTATAGATTCTTAAAATTTAGAAGACATATTTTTATCTCAAAAAACTATAATTTTAAAAAGACAGATAGATGTTATTACATATGAATTTAAAAGTTTTGCACAGCACACAGAAACAACAAATTTCAAAAACCCAACTTGTAATGCTTATTACAAAAGACTTAATAGTGAACTACATGAATGGAAAAGTCTTCAAACTTGGTAAAGATTCAAAACTACCACTTTGTATAGATTGGCACAGATTTCCTACTGGACTTGGAAGAAATCCATGAATTAGAGAAAGCCATTACACCTTTATTTACAAAATATTAAAAATAAAAATACCTAATTGAAATTTTTATTACTGGAATTTGTTTAAGTATGGATTTGTCCACAAAGAGAAATATTATAGGTGTGATAAAAATAATGATGTAAATATATATTTGCTGATATGAAAAATATCCTCAGCATATCACTGTGAAAAATTAGCTTACAAAACAAATATCTACAAAATAATCTCTTTTTCATGAAAAATTTATTTTAGCCATGTTAGGTGCCTCCACATATATTAAAATTTTCTGATGAATCCTCCTGCAGGGATTTATGTGACTGTTAGGATTCTCCTTATAGATATTGAATAATCTGGAAATTTTGTGATAATGTTCATTCTATTTATTTTGCAGATATTCTTACAATACTTATGTATGCCAGTTTTAAGAATTGCATAGTATCAGCTCATTTTATCAGAACAGAAAAAATGTAAGTAATAAAGTGTTTCTGTGTGTGAGGTTGGCTGGATGGGGAAGGACTCAGAAGCAAGAGGATGTTGGATAATATGAGATGTATACAGAAGAAATCCACTGGGTTTTGATTCAAAGCTATCCTCTTTTAATGACCCCAAAAGGTCAGCAGGTCATGGGAGCTCCATGCCTTAGCCTTTCTCTGATTCTTTTAATGATGGGACAACTAATTAGCCATTAAGGATTAGCCAACGGGGGCTTAAGCCCAGAAGCATGTTGGAGATGGATGGGGGAGGGCTTTTAGTTAAACAGGCCCAGCTTTGATTGTGGCCTGTACTGGTTTTGAGATCTATGATCAGGCACAAGTTTCATCAACTGTAATTGAAGAATAAATTTTACACCATACGATTCTGTATGTCCTTAATGTGAGCTCCCCTGTATTTCTTTACAAATTTAAATATAATTTACTGAAAAAATATACATTTTTAGTTAAAACAGAATTACATTATTTCCCCTTCTGTTTCCTTACTCCAGTGCCTCCCAGATATGTAGGCATAAATATTTTGCAACCTACTTTTAATAAGGGTCCAACCTCTCCTCTAGCCACCATCCAGCAGAGGTGGTGAAAAAGAAAGTTATTAGGACATAGGGAAAGTGGGCCTGGTTAGCAATAGCTCTTTGGGGGGCAAGCTTGATCTTCTTTGGCAGCAGATCAATCCTGTAGCAAACACCAAATACAACTCAGCAGTTGCAGACTAGTCCTCTAGGCAGACTGACACCAGGCAGCTGTGGTTCCATCCTGGAGAAACCGCCAGGCTCACCAGCTGGCCTAGGTGAGGCCACTGAAATGGGGAGCTGCCCAGGAAGCTCACGAGCAGTTCTTGGACGAATTTCTCTCAATGACAACGCTATCACAAGTTGAACTCAAGAACACTATGTAAGGCAAACCAATACATGTGTGTATTAGCGAAGAATAGCAAGGTGGAGAAACCAAACCGATGCTCAGTGCTTGTCTCCCACTGTCTGTGGGGTCATATTTATACTCCTTCATCCCGGGTCCTTTCACGCGTTTGCTATACACAAACATTCTTTCACCTGTGTTTGCTTTAGACAGTCTTTCACGTGTTTGCTTTAGCGAGACATCCTTTCACTCATGTGCCCCAACAAACCATCATTTGACATAACTAATTTCCAAAGAAGCTAGAAGTGGCCACTTCATAGGTCCCTCCATCCACCTCCTCTCATGTTTCCCCCATTCAAATTATAGCCGCTTTTCTTTGAACATTATTGTGTTATAAATATGTATTTGTATATGAATGCAGAAATGTACAATCTGCTGAGTCCAGTTTTGTGGGTGTATATATGGTTTCATAGCTGACTACTTTGCATTGTCTAACCAATAAGGAGGCTCATCTCTGGGAGAAGCTAATTCTCCTCTTTGAAGTCATTTTTGCCTATAATTCTCAACCCCTTGAAAATTTCCCTCTTCCATACAAGCATTTAATTGATATTGCCATTGTTCTGGTCTTGTTTATACAGCCATTTCTAGGAGAGACTGTTTCACAGCAGATTTCCTACTATATTCTGAGCTGGATTGTTCTGTTTTTTGTTTGTTGTTGTTGTTTTGAAAAATCATTGATTGGAATTGTATAAACTGTAAATTGCTCTTGAGGGGATGGCCATGACACAATATTGATTCTACCAATTCATAAATACAAGATTTCTTTCCACTTTTACTGTCTCTCTCCATCTCTTTCTTAGAGAATTGGTGCTTTTATTCTAGAAGTCTTTCTCCTCCTCAGTCAGGTTTATTCCAAGATATTTTGTTGTCTTTCAGGCTCTTGTAAATGGGAGTGTATCCATGATATCTTTTTCTGTATGTTTGTTGTTGATGTTTACAAAGGCTACTGATTTTTAAGGTTAAATTTTGCTGCATTTTGTTAAAGGCCTTTTCTGCATCTATTAAAATGATCATGCCATTTTTGTCTTTATGTCTATTTACATGATTTGCTATATTTATTGACTTACATATGTTGAAATAATCCTGAATTTCTTACATAAAGTCAACTTGGTCATGGTAGATGATTTTATTCATATGTGTTTGTATTCAATTCGATACTTAATTGAGGATTTTTGCATCTCTGTTTGTCAGGGCTCTCAGTCTCTAGTACTGTTTTTGATTCTTGGTGTGTGTGCCTGTGTGTGTATATATCTCTTTTGAGTATTAGAATAATACTTGCTTCATTGAATTAATATCTGCTTCGATATTTATTATTTCTCGCTAGGATTGGCTTTCATTTATTCCTATTTTTCCAAATTCTTGAGTTGCATCATTAACCCATTTATTTTAATGGAGGCACTTAAAGCTATATATTTTCTTTACAGAATTTCTTACACTGTGCCACAGAGCATTTGCCCTGTTGCGTTTTTATTACATATGGTCAGGTAGGATACATAGAATTCAGGTGGTGTGCAGTAAAATATGCAGAGACATAAAATAAAAAGTGTCTAATTTTAACGTTCAGTATTTTTATTACATATTTTCTTTATTTATATTTCAAATGTTATCCCCTTTCCTTTTTTCCCCTCCAAAAATCCCCATCCCATACTCCCTCCCCTGCTCACTAACCCACCCATTTCCCTGTCCTGGCATTTCCCTACACTGGGGCATCTAGCCTTCACAGGACCCAGGGCCTCTCCGCTCATTGATGTCCCACAAGGCCATCCTCTGCTACATATGCAGCTGGAGCCATGGGTCCCTCCATGTGTACTCTTTGGTTGGTGATTTAGTCACTGGGAGTTCTGGGAGTACTGGTTGGTTCATACTGTTGTTCCTCCTATGGGGCAGCAAACCCCTTCAGCTCCTTAGGTCCTTTCTCTAGCTCTTCCACTGGGGACCCTGTCCCAACAAGCACTTGCTGGCATCCACAATAGTATCTGGGTTTGGTAATTTTGTATGGGATGGATTCCCAGGTGGGGCAGTCTCTGATGGCCTTTCCGTCAGTCTCTTCTCCACACATTGTCTCTGTATCTTCTCCCATGGGTATTTTGATCCCCCTTCTTCTTTTTTTTGTAGATATTTTCTTTATTTACATTTCAAATGTTATCTTCTTCCCTGGTTTCCCCTCCAAAACCCCCCTATCCTAATGCCCTTCCACCTGCTCACCAACCCACCCACTCCCACTTCCCTGCCTTGGCATTCCCCTATACTGGGGCATTGAGCCTTCTCAGGACCAAGGGCCTCTCCTCCCTTTGATGTCCAACCAGGCCATCCTCTGCTGCCTATGAGTCTGGAGCCATGGGCAACACCATGTGTACTATCTGGTTGATTTGCATTTCCCTGATGACTAAGGATATTGAACATTTCTTTAGGTGTTTCTCAGCCATTCAGTTTTCCCCAGTTGAGAATTCTTTGTTTAGCTTTGTACCTCATTTTTAAAATAGGGTTATTTGGTTCTCTGGAGTCTATCTTCTTGAGTTCTTTGTATACATTGGATATTAGCCCTCCCAATTTGTTGGCTGCTGT
>BDUI01004389.1:65368-94745 GCA_002335545.1 Apodemus speciosus
CACACACATTTCTAGGTCACGATTGAGAGCTAACTTTACTCCTTCCATGGGGACTGGGAATAGCAGCCCATGAGAAGAAAACTACAATTTCCATGTCCATGTGCCTCCCTACCCCCAGCTCCTCCAGTGCTCCCCAACCCTGCCGCCCCAAGGTTTGCTAATTAAAATAACTGAGGTGAGAGAGGTCAGGGATGCTGCAGGCTTGTGGCAGTGGAATTTGCAGCCAAGTCTTCTTGTTCTACCAGGGCAGCACTCTTCCACTGAGACCCCACACACCCTTCCCTCCCTAAGCAACCAAAGGAAGAAAAAGTCACAGAACTAAAGCCACAGAACCACTTTTATTTAACTGCTACCACAAATGCAGAATAGAATTAAGGCGGTGTCATACATTTCGGGCTTTCCTTACAAGCTTTTGTACAGTGAACTTTGAATAAAGTGCCAATTCGAATTAGTAATTGAAATTTCATTTAAATGGCAGTTTGTTCTTGAATTCTAAAGGAAAATCACTGTCTGGGTTGACATGAGACCAAGTGCTTCACATCGTGTCACTGAACCAAGCATGATCTGATGAGACTTCCTGGTGCTAGCATCTCTTCCTGCTTGTCTCCTGCCCCCAACCAGAAAGGCCACAAAGACAAGGTGTCTTAATACTTCATTTGCTTCTACCTATCAGTTGTTACTTCGAATTCCTTCTGAATGAAAAGATGTAAAAACTGATGGTGATTAAAAGAGTGATTATGAATTATAATATTGTAAACATAACTGTAATTGGCACTCAGGATTATCAATCATAAGACATTACTGTGGAAATAAAAGAATGTGTTGGTCAATACTTGAAAAACTCAAATGACCAAAAAGAGGGTAAAAATGCCTCATCATTTGCAACCAAATATAAAAAAATCAGCACCAGTATTTAAATTTACACAAAATAGAATCAACTTGGTATGACATATCATTCCTTTTGCTACTTGATCTGAAAGGAATTAATAAGAACTTATCTAATTCTGTTCTTTAAATAGGGGAGTTGTATTTTGTCACAAAATCTTGAAAAGCAATTTTCAAGTGTTTGTATCTCATTATAAATCCTTTTTTGACTGCCATTAAAGGTACAACACAGATTAAACACAGCATAAAGCTGCGAGATCACAGTCACGTTACAGAGCTAACCACCAAGACAGCCTTGACCAGTGCGCATGCACTCCTCCCCCACCCCTGGGAATGGGAGAAGAAAGCGGGGGGGGGGGGGGGGGCAGAGAAAATCAGGAAAGGGTAACAGCAAGGCTTAAGATCACAGACATCACACTTGGAAATTTGATCTCTAAGATAGCAAGAATATACACACACTTTCAAGAGGACAGGGTGCCGAAGAGGAATATAGCTGAAAGGTAGATGGGACTTCCACTGTGTCTGGGGGTCCGTGTCTGTGTGTCTCCAGGCAGTTTGTGCGAGCAATGGAGGTATCTCACTCTGGACTGCATAATCAGGAAAACTGAAATGAACACTTTTCAGACAGCCATCTCATCAGAACAATCAGAATCATCAGAATCATCATCAATAAGCACGACCTTGCGGTAATCGCCAGTGGCAATGGGGATTACAGTGGTATCAGGAGGGGTGGCCACAAGCTCAAGGGGTACAGTGGGAAGGATGGAGGCAGGAATGGTGGCTTTGAGGTGGCCAGTGGTGGCCATCTCAAGGCAGTGGGAGGCTGAGACCTCAGGGAGGTCAACAGCAGTGAGCACAGAGTGGCTGGTGGTGGCAGGCTCGAGATAGTCGACAGTGGTGGTCGCAGGGTGGCTGGTACCAGATTTAATGTAGCCAGCCATGGATGTAGGGTGACTGACGGAAGGGCCAGCAGAGATACGATGACTGGTGACAAGTTTGGAAGCAGCCCTGTAATGGACAGTGTCTCCCTTGAAATAGACAGAGTCACCCTTGAAATGAACAGAGGCGGGTTTGAAATGGACAGAGGCAGGCTTGCAACGGACAGAGGAGGCTGGCTTAGGGTAGACAGAGGCAGACTTGGGGTGGCCAGAAACAGACTTGTGGTGGATAGAGGCAGGTTTGCGGTAGACAGAAGTAGACCTGGTTTGGGGCTTGGGACGGACAGTGGCAGGATCAGAGTGGGATGCTGCTGCATCACCAGGCAGTAGAACATTCCGGATGTTCCTCGAGGTTCCCTCCACAGCGAGACAGGCAGAAGCACGCTCTTGCTCTCGGACTTGATCCCGGGCACGAGCACGGACACGGGCACGGGCACGAGTGAGAGCTCGGGTCTCCCAGGTCTCCCGAATATCACTGACGAGGTGAGAGATGAACAGGATAGGGTGCCGCATAGCATGGAAGATGGTCCAGTATTCTCTTCGGAAACTCTCATTGAGGATACCGTAGATGACGGCGTTGAGGCAGCTGTTGAAGTAGGCTATGCAGTACGCTGCAAGATAAAGCCAGTTGGGGATCTTGCCTGCCATTTCCTTTGGAATGACAGCCACCAACACAGTGAGCACATTGACAGGGCACCAGCACACTGCAAAAAGGAGGAAGATCACAAACATGGTTAGAAAATTTCGAACCTCAGCAAACTGGTTATCAGGATTCTGTCCAGCTGGGTCACGGGCTGCCAGCACTTTGATCCAGATTTTCGTGTAGCAATAACCGACTATGATGAGAGGGAGGACGAAGTGAATGCAGACAATGGTCACAGTAAAGGCAGGGTTGTTCACATAGTTGAAGACGCAGGTGTAGGTGCGAGGGTCATACTCAATGGTGCCAATGTACACGTTAGGCAGGACAGCCAGGACAGTCATGACCCAGGTAACGACCAGATAGATGCAAGTATTGCGCAGGCTGAAGATCCGCTTGTACTGGAGGCTGTGGCAGATGTAGCAGTACCGGTTGATGGCAATGGCAGTAATGTTGAAGATGGAACCGACCACACTCAGTCCTGTGACCAACCCGACCATCTGGCACTGGAGCTGACTCAGATCCCAGCCCTCAACCGACATGGCATACAGCATCAAAGGGTAGGGGTAGACGGCCACCAGCATGTCTGCCACAGAGAGGCTGGCCACAAAGATGTTGCCTGGAAAACATAAGGGGAAGAAAAAGAGGGAGAGAAAGAAATCAGTGGTTAATATTTAAATAGACATCTTTCAAAAAATGGAGGAAACAGCCAACTGGATGGGTGTCCATTTAGAATTCTCTTGAAGAATGACAGTTTTCTTTCTTTCCTCTTCTTTCTTATTTACAAGCAAGTCCCAGGTGACTGTGATATAAAGCAAGTTTAGGATACTCGTGCTTGCCTCTGGTTTTTTGTTTGTTTTCAGTGCCATCCTTGCTCTGAGAAAGAAGTGAGAATCTAAGACTGAGTGACACAGAGCACATAAACACGGGGTGGGGGTGGGGCAGAGCCCTGCTGACGCCATTTTAGAGAAATACAACTGCGCCACATTTTCCACACTGGAAGACTACGACGACGACGACTACGAGGACAACGACGATGATAATTACTAACCCTCTTCCTTAAGAAGGAAAACCTACCAAAAGAGACCATCCTGAGAAGTTCTTGGGGACTTGTTCAAGGAAATTAAACTTTACTATCTGACAGCCAGGTGAAATACTTACCACTCCCCAGCTACCTTCAGAGTAAAGTTAAGAAGAAACCCTGTTATATCATTTTCTCTATATATTTTCTAACCCTGAGGTTAGAAAAAGAGACCAGGGGAAAGGAGAAACCTCTGCAAGTGTAGGATTCACCTCTGGCCTAGCACAAAGCACCCTGCACAGACTCCTCCCTTGAGCTCAGAGCCTGACAGGCTGAAGAGGACAGCAGCTGTGGGGAAACCCTGCCGCCTGCGTCCTGCCCTGTCCCATTCAAAGAACAGGAGCAACATTTTAAAAAACCTTTTACAAAACCTAGATGAAAGAGGCCAAGTGCAGGAGCAGGTCCCTCTATTTGGAAACACCTCGTTGCTAATTAGCTTTAGGTTGGCAAAATACTGCACTCTGTCCTTGCTGGGAGAAAATGAGGGCTTTCTAAAGGGGCACCAAAACTTGCCCTCCGTGCTTTTTGCAAAAAGGGGTTCTGTTTAGGTTTTCCCTCAAAGTAATGAACTTCCTAAAGAAAAATAGGAAAGAAAGGTCACACAGCTTAAAAATAAACTCACAACAACCACAAAAACTTTTTATTTGCACGTCAGAAAAAAAGAGAAAAGAAAGAAGAGGAAAGGAGAGAGAAAGAGCAAGCTTCCCGGGTAATTGTCCATGCTCCGTGGATCTGCCCTGGATACCTTATCAAGAGCGAAAGGTAAGGTCCAAGGCTTGGCTTCAGGTCTCTGGGTTACAAGGAAGAAATCAGAAGCACTCACCATCGTTTGAAAGAAAAATGTTACGGACTCTGAGTCTGTTGCTGAGTTTTTAAACGGTCCCCACCAAGCAATTCACCAGGACATTGTGCAGCTGCTCCTTCCCCAGCCCCAGGCTACATTTTCAATTTGTACATTATTCCCAGATCTGTACACTCTCCCAAGCCACTGAAATCTTGGAAAAGAAGCCCAAGGCGCCATCGCCCTCCCCTCCCCTGGGCAAAGAGCGGAGTTGGGGGCTACTTCACCCTTCCTCCCCTTGTCCACAGCCTTCTCCCGCCCACCCTGAAAACCCTCCATACACACTCCCCTTCCCCAGCCCAAGCCTGCACAAGTCTCTGTGCCTAGCTCCTTCCCACGCTAACCCCCTCGGATTGTCCCACGCTGGAGACTAGGGGAGTAGGGCTTGCAGTTTCCAAGACCTAGCGCTTTGCAATTGGAGCCCCTTGCCTCCCCTGGAGCTCTCTTGCTGTCCCCCGCACCATTCCTACCTGGTTCTGCCCTTCCTTCCACCCACCCGCTGCTGAGCTCAGCTCCTGCGCCTGTCCTCCGGACACCCCAGTACAGACCTCCGGACGTCTGCTGCCGCCGCCTTCGCCGCCGCCGCCGCCTGCAGCGTCTTAGCCCGCCGCTCGCGGGTTCCAGCCGCTTGCCCTGGGACGGGCTGACGGAGCTCGGCTCTGGCGGGCTCAGACCTCTCTGCTAGACACTCGGGCGTGGGGTCTGCACTCTGCCGCCGGGGAGCGATCCAGAAGCCCTGGGGCGGCGGCGAGCGGCGATCCGCGGCCACAGCGTTGCGCTCCCAGGAGCGCCGCCGTGGCCGCCCGCGAACTTAACTTCCCAAAGCAGGTTGGAACCGCGCTGCTCTCTTGGAGACAGTTCGGCCGGCCCGCAGTGCCTCTGCTGCGGGGCCGCCCTCCGATGTCCAGTTCGGCCGACCGTCCCAGGGCGGCAGCCAAACTCTCCGCTCCAGTGGCGACTCCCTCTGTGTCCGGTCTCCGACGGGACAGGAGTCAATGGACTGCCGCACACCCAATGAATCTGGGCTTTGCATTCAGCTGCCCCACGATAATTTCCTGAGCCTCCCCCAGCCCTGTGAATCTCGAAGTTTAGGGAAACCCAGCATAACGTCACCCCCACCAACCCCCGGGCTTGGGAGGAATTTGGGAGAGGGGATTGCATACTTGCTATTCACGAGGTAGGGAAAAATAAGGGCAGCTTACCAGAATTTCGGAGCTTCTTGTTCTTGGTCACAGCCAAAATGACCATGGAGTTTCCGATCAGGTCTACGACAATGGTGATGACCATTGCGCAGAACATGAAGATGATTAGAGCTGGTGGGTAGTCGGGCTTTGGCAGCTTACAGCCAATGCAGCCGAATGGGGTGGGAACCGCCTTTGTAGGTCCCATGTTGCTCTTGGGGACCGTGGCCATTCCTCCTAGGCAAGCTCGGGATCTTCAGAGAGTCCAAACCGCTAATACCTGCTCCTTCACCAGGAGCTCCGGGAGCTCCAGCGAAGCGTGGCGCACTCTGCGAGGCCCAGAGAGCAAATGACAGCTCCCCGCCCCTCTCCGGTGAGCTTTTAAAGCCTCGAGGGGTGGCTAGCCCCACCCCTAGCCACTCCCCCTGACCAATCAGAGCTCTTTGACCACCCCCACACTCCCCCCCCCCTTAGTCATCACCTTGCCTTGGACAAATCCACTGCGTGGTGTCAGCTTGCTTCCGACTACCTTGTTTGTGCTTCCCCCTCCTCTCTCGCCAGCCCCCTCTGAATCCCTGAGGAACCTTTGCTTCGTGACTAGCTCAATTCGCTAAGCATCCATTTCTAGCAAGTTCTTTTTCTCTCTCCAACACAAATACCTGTTAAAGAAATGTAGCTTGCAGAGTGGGCTCATGAGATGCTTTTGAGGGCTTTAGCGGCCAGCCCCAAAGTCTGCATCCCCCCTAAGGTGTAGGGGGCTGCCAGTAACCCTTTAAGCCCTCCCTACACACACATATCCCTTTCTCTACAGACTCCTTTGTAGTTTTATCCCACTCCCCACGCTCTAGCCTGTCCATAGCTTTCTATACCTGGTGAGGAATGCAGGACAACTGTTCTCATCTCTCACAGCAAATTGGGGTCCCTATACTCTAAGGAATTCATCCCATTCCGGGTCCAGTCATACCAGGAGCGGGTCTGTTCCCTTGGCTGCCGCAGCATACAGACTCCTGGTCCTCCCAGGACTTGCAACTCTCCGTGGGGAAATGTACTCTGTGCTTTATATTCTAGAAGCCAGGACCAGGTCCGCACCTCGCACCTCTGGAACAGGGGAGATCGATCGAAAAGTGGCCGCTGGAGACCGCAGCTTTAGGAAGGTTGGTCAGGGGCGGGACCTCTTACCCTTTCAGTTACCTATATCCTGCTTTGGGTAAACGTAAACCGGGCAAGGAAGCCTCTTTTGGGGCTTCTGCTATTTGAAGCAAGGCAGGGAGAACCAGGCAAGCATCTCTTCTTTCCCTTTTTCAATGCTTCCTATTGGGTGGTATCTGGCAGTTGGACAGGCGACCGACCAGAGGCACTGTAGCCACAAACTTGTTGCGGGGAGAGAGGGGGCGGGGGGGGGGGACCCAGCCAGAGGCAAAGAAGCTGCAGCCTGCCTCGCAGCCCCCAGCCCAAGGTAGAACGTTTGCTGGACCCTCTGTCTTTTCCATTCTTAGCAGGGAACTCTCTTTCCAATCCCTCCCTTTACGGGCTGCACTTTCACACTGCGCGTTTCCTTCTCCATAAGTCCAGGCATCAAAGGCGTTCGTGAGACCTTGCAATGAGCCACCAAAGGGACCAGAAATTTGAGGTTCAGACACAGCGCCTTTCGAACACTGGAAAGCTCCAAAACTCTGGTCAAGGAAATGAACTTCAGCTGATTACTAAAAGTTATTGATCATGTTAGGGAGTCTTGAGGAGGAAAAAACTGAGGTAACACCTGAAACTCACTGTGCAGACCAACTTTCTGACCTCCGCGAGGCTGATGGCCCGGAATGCATCCATCTGGACATCTCGGGCTTGGGGGTGGTTACGGGGCAAGTTTCACACCAGATTTCAACACATTTAAAGACATTCAACGGAGAAACAAGCAATGCAAGTAATTAAAATCTTACACTTTGTCTAGCTCAAATACTCAAAGGAAAAAAATGGGTCTTCTAGTTAGAAGAAAAAACCCCATCCCCATCCTGGCTCACTATTGAGAATGCTGAGAACCCGCTCAGACGGAATCACCACCTCCCTCCAGGAGCGTTTTCACATTTCATTGTTTGCTTCCCGGCTGCAGCCTGGCCAGCGCGCTCTCGCACTGCCAGACTCAGTCAGTCTTTTTCCTAAAGGGACTGGTGTGTTCTGTGCCCTACTGTGCGGCTGGGTAAGAGGCTAACAGCTCAAAGCCTGTCCACTTCGTAGACTATGTAGGATCGACGTTAGACTCGACATAACATGATTCTGCGAGAATTCACAACCTTTCACTTGCGGGATCATGAGCGGTTTTGAATTCATTAAACAGAATAGAATGGAAGAAAAATGGAAAGCAGTTTTGTAGGGGTTGCAGACACTACCCTCTCCCTTCTGGAAGGTTGTTGCAGGCTCTCGGGCAATTATGCTCCAGTCTGAGGATTATGGAGCTGAAGTAGCACTGAAGCTGGCAGTCCGTGAGTCCCTGTCGCTGGAAGCTAGCCTTGAAAGCCGGCTGGAGTTCTTAGGGACTGAGGAGTGAGCAGGAGAGCAAGCCGAGGCACTGGCCCCTGCCCACTGTTTGGACACTATTTGACCATGATTTCCTGGTGCTTTGATTTTCAACACCAACAGACAAATATTTTAATAATCGCGGGAGAAAGAATTGTTTCTACTTGAATTAATTGTTTTCTTTATGAACTAGCTTAATACAGACTCAGATCACGTCAGTAGTAAGAAAAAGACATGGATATTAAAGCTGTCAGTATGAACACAGGAGGGACACTGGGGTCCTGTTTGCAGGGGTAAGTAGAACAAATCTCATGTATAATACATTTGATGGCTTTGGAATCCTTTGTGGGGTACAGTGCAGAGTGTATGATTTTTAAACTCTAACGGCATTTTTAAACGTGTGTAAAGCCTGCTTAGAAGTCTTTAAAACTGGGAGTAGACAGAAACACAGAGACTTGAAAAACTATCAACACAAAGAATCCCAAAAGGGGGGACATGGGGCCTTCTCCCTGGAATGTAAGAGTCAATGAGCACTTTCTATTCAGGGAAAAGTGACCTTTCTCAGGTCTGAGCTGACTGTGGTGGGAGACGGCAAGTCAGCAAGCCTCCCGGATCTCTCTGTACACTGAAGCACTGTAATAATGCCTGTAGTTAGTTAACTTGTTTGCTTGCTCGTTTCAGTACTAATTGAACTTAGAACTTTCAGGATGCTGGACAAGCTGAGCTATATTCCCAGGTCATAAATGCAGTTTTAAATAAGCATTTTATAATTTATAACACTTTCTGGGTATTATTTCCCCACCAAAAACAGAGAGTGAAAACAGTATCTAGAGTGATGAAAGCACTTGCCCACAGCTGTGCTGACACCGGTAAGGAAGTCTAGGCTAAGATCTAGGCTCAGTCCCTGTTCAGACCAGATCCTTACTCCCAAGGGAAATGGATTTGATAAGAAAAATGTTGTGTTCTCATTTTCATTCTTTTGCTTTCTGTTTACTTGTTTTTATTGAGATATAATTCAAATACCAAAATGTTCATATTCACATTCCTTTTGTTTTTCCTTTTTTTGGGGGGCAGGGTCCTGGCCTCAAACTCACTGTCCTCCTGTCTGAGACCCTTGAGTACCAACAAGCTATGCTCACACCTGAATTTTCAATTTACTTCATCTCTCTCCTGCCTTTATGGATTTGTCCATCTAAGCATTTCATAGACACAGAATCATACAATACTTGTCATTTCTGTCTGTCTTCTTTCCCCAACACAATGCTTTGTGGTCTATTGATGGAGAAGCATGAAACAGGAGTCCGCTCTATTGTGTGGAGAGACTATTTCTTCTTCATCCTCTCATGGACACTTGACTTCTTTCCACTTTTCTAGTACATGCTAAGTGTTTCTAAAAACACTATGGATTTTCTTTAACCCAGTAGCTCTCTCAACCTGTGCATTGCAACCCTATTGGGGATTTGATATTAGATATCCTGGATGTCAGATATTTATATTTAGATTCATAACAGTAGCAAAAACACAGTTATGAAGTAGTAATGAAAATAATTTTATGGTTTGAGGAACTGTATTAAAGGGTCACAGGATTAAGAAGATCGATTAAGAACCACTGCTTTAGCCCCCAAGAGGCTCTAGGCTAAGATAAATAAGCAAAGCGCTCCTCAGTCTCATTACCACTCTCCCCCATGTTTGTAAAGGACTGCCTTGGGCATTCCATCCTCTTCTGGACATGTGCTCTGAAATTTCCAAATCATTTGCAAAGGGCTTCCAACACCATTGGATCTAATATGCAATGAGAATTCGGTGAAATTCCAATAATCGTCCAAATGTCTTTCAGTCTGAACAGAAACAGGACATTCTCTAGTTATTTGCACACCTTTGAGATGTCTACCTCCTTATAGGAAGGCACGCAGAAACCCATGGGGGACCTGGGCGTACCCCATCTTAGCCGCAAGGGGATATTTATTTGATGGATGGTGGCTCTATTTCACTTGATTCTTAAAAGGAAAAGCAAACTTGAGGTATGGGGTGTGCCCAGTGATAGACTACTTGGCTAAACTTGTAAGGCCCTGAGTTTCATGTTCAGGATTGAAAAAAAAAACCAATAATTTAAAGTGAGCTATTCCAGTGGTCTCTATATCTATAACCCACAGCAGAGTGCAGATACTCTTGATGCCTCACGAGTTCAGAGTGAGATGATACGGGCAAGCAGCCGGATCACAAATCAGAACTGAGTAAGGATACAACAAGCACTAGTTGCTGCAACAATGATGATGAAAGCTTCTAATAATTTATTAAAATTGGATTTTATTGCAGTTTCATGGAGGATAGGCTCTCTCAGGGAGGTCAGAGACTGTGCCCTGCTGGCTCAGGCTCCAAGATCTCTTGCCTTTAGTGTGCAATTTCAAGCAGGTGTGACAGCATCCCAGCTACTATGAATGTGTCAGACGGACATGGCTCTACACACGGATTTGTATCTCACTGTCCTCACAATCTGAGACACATATAGATGGTCAGACCCATAGTCCACAATTGGCCAATAAGATAGACAGGAGAAAGTGGGGACACTGTGGAGCAGGGTATGGGGACTGGCCCAACCTAAGGAAACTCTGTTTCAGGGGGGATAATGTTTGGCTACCACTACATAGCTAAGGATGGAGCCTCAAAAAGCTGAGAAGTGATTTAGGCAAGAATCAAGTCCCTAGGCCTCAGATCCATCCAGGTCAGGACATCAGCTACCTCAAGGGCAGTTTGGAACAGGTGCTGGGTGGGCTATTTTGTAGTCAGACAGTGTCTGGTCACATTTACATTCCAAACTTGGAGACAGTATTCACAATCGTTAAGTGAACAGAAAGAATGATTGTCCTCTCTGAATCCTTGAGGTTTAATTCATCATGGTTTCAACTACTCTATCTTCTCCCTCTGCTTGAGTCATCAGAGAGAACAGAATACATCCATTTCTTTTAGTGCAGTTGGGATTCAACAAAGTAATTAGCAGCAACAGTTCCCGGTATCTTTTCGCTTGGTAAAGACTGCAGCTTAAGGGGCTCCAATCGTAGGCTGGCTACAGAGAACAGCAGCACATTAATTACTTGTAGTAACACTTGGACTTTCTCCCCCTGCACAATTCACCTACTAATTAAAGCTTAATGAACAGTATCTATTTTCCTGGTTTCTCATTCTAGCCAAGCATTTAAAGACCCTCCTTTTTATTAATCACCCTTACAACCCGATGGAACAAGCTGTCTAGTATTTGCTGCGGGAGGTCTCTTCAACTCACCTTACACACAGGACGTGGTTAGACACCAGGACTAACACTAGTCCAGAGCCAGTACACCGTGGAGCCACCAGGTCCGCCTTTAGGGCTTCTGACTCAGTAGGTCAGTCTCCTGTGAGGCCATACAGCCTGCATATTTCCCTAAGGGAGCTGATGAGTCTGCTGCAAGTAGCCCAGAGGTACATACTAGGACAACCCGGTCCTTTTCCAGCACAGCTAGACACTGGCCATGCAAAGGGATCCAGGTGTTTCAGTTAGTGCCTCTGTGCCCAATTGCTCAGAGGTTCAGACCTGCCGAGACTTCATACAGTTGTGGCCATGAAGTCTCAGCACAATAGTTGGCGGGAGCCCTGGCTCTTCCATAACCCAGAGGCTAGAGGTTTAACCAGGGTCATTGTGCTGCAGGAAAGCCCATTCTGATTATGCCTGCCTGATTTGTGAAAAATATTATGGCCTATTTGCATCCCAAGCCATGTGAAATCTTAATGGAAGAGCATCTCCTACTGTAGTTAGACATACTTGTCCCAACTTATCTAGTTTCCAGAAGTTGAAGTTTAACTAGGCAACTTGTACTTTATTGCACAACTTTGAGGCTGACAGACACCTGTGACTGATCTAAAGGAGTCACATATGAAAAACTGGCATTGGCTGGTTAAAGGTTTTTCTACCAGAGAATTTATGGAGTAAGGAATATTGAACTGGAATTGGGTGGCTCTGTTCATTTTCCATTTGCCACCTTGCTGCCCTGTGTCCTGGAGATAATGGTTTAGTATGTTCTGACTCAGTTTCACCAGCCCCCCACTACGTTGTTGGAGACATACATGATTCATCCTTAAATATATAACTACCTCCCATTTACCTCATATTTTTAGTAATTTAATTGAAAATTGACCCCAGAATCTTGAAGTGTGTCTTCTCCTGTACTTCAGTTTGGGCTTATATTCAAAACTAATTTGTATTTCCGACCTGTTACATCTGAAAGATCTGGTGAGTCTCCAGAGTCTCAACATCTCTTTTCCAGCAATGTTGGATCTGGGGATTCTTTCCAACTTTACAAGCTAAAAGCAACAGGCAGTCTGAAATATTTTACTCCCATCGAAGTGAGTTTGTTCTGTAGACAGAGGGCTATGGCTGGCTCCTGTTACTTCTGTGCCTATCTCAGGTGTGGAAGGTGAGAATAGTAACTGTGTCCAGGCATCAAGTTAGGCATGAGAAGGAAGAGGGGATTGTGTCCTACCTTCGGGAGAACATGTGGCTTTGTGCAATGCTAAAGAAGCAAAAGGATAGACTGGAGTGAAGCATCCCAGCAGGATTCCCCACTTGGCTGAAGAGTCAGGAGAGAAAATTATAGGCATTCTCTGGAAGAAGCAACAACCATGCAGGTGCCTGACTCCAAAAATGCAGGACCTCACTTGTTTCTCATGCTGAGTTCAGTGCTATTTCAAGCCCCAGGGCCTTATATAGAGCAGAGAATTGTTTTGAGGGTCCTGAGCATGCCCTGAGCTCCCATTTGGAGCAGAATGCAAAGAAAAGTACTTTCTGAGTCTGTCCTATGTCCTTATCCGTGTTTCACAGTTCTGGAGAATCCAGGCACAACCTTGCAATTCCTCCCTATCCTGTCCTTCCTGTCAGGGTAGACCCCAGAGCTGGACTTCTGGTCAGTGTGGAAGGAAACATTTGAACTGAAAGATGGATGATCAGTCAACTGAATGATGTCTCTCCTCTGGAGATGGCAGACAAGACCCAAGGACTGGGGCCCCAGCCTGGCCCTGGAAGGCAGTCACAGCCTAGTCTGATTTTCTTTGTTTCAATGGCCAGAGGGTAAGTGCTGGTTTCATCATAACATTTCCAGGTGCATATACATATGGTACAAGATCTTCCTTACAACAGGGAACCAAACCTTGGATGTGCACTCAAACTCACCCTTGGCCTGCCTTTAGCTAGGGGTTGATTGGGGATGTATAACAAGAAATATATTGGGTTGTTTTCCTTGTTGCCAAGGCAAACCCTCTATTTCCATGCTGGCTGCCAATACTTACTTTTGAGCTGCTTTGCATAAGGCCTTTTGTGCCTTTTGTGATTTTTCTTCTCACCTTAGGTCTTTAATTTATCAAGGCTTGCTCTTTATACATGTGTGAGTCACAATCCAGAATCCAATTTCATTTTTATCTGTGTATTCAGAAGCCCTAGCCACAAAACCAGGTGTTGAAAAGTCCGTCCTTGCCCCGCTGGCAATGTCAGCTCTGTGAAATAGCAAATGCCCACATATGCATAGATATGCTCTAGGGACTCTAGTCTGTTTTAATAGACAAAATTCTACCCCTGTGGTTAAAACTGCACTCTCCTAGTTGCTAGGGCTTCAAACTACCTTAGATATGAACGGAGGCATTCCCCAACACCCTTATCTTCTTCCATAATATCTTGAGTATGCTTTATCCTTCCTATTTCATATATTTACAATATTTTTTTCAAATTTAAGACAAAAATCACATATACACACTTTTGCAGAGTTTTGTTGGAATGCATTTTTTTAAAAAAATTAACTCTAGATATCAATTAGTGTAAAGAGATATTTACAATTTTGTGAGTTGTATTTTCTTTAAATTGACACAGGATCCCATGTAGCCCAGCATCCTTGAACTTGATGTGTAGCACAGGATAATCATTAAGTCCTGATCCTCCTATCTCCACCTGACTGCTAGGATGTATGTACTACCACGTTCAGTTTCCGTGAAGCAGGGACAGAACCCAGAGCTGCACGCATGTTAAGTAAGCACTCTTGCAGCTAAGCTGCATCCCCAGCCCAGCACTGTCCTCATCAACCTCACAGTATCTTTCTATTTATTTTAGTGTTTTACAAAATGAAGTTTCACAGACATTTTGGTTTCACTTCAAGGTACATCAATATTCTAATGCTATTGTAAATACCTACAGGCTAACTTATCTCTTTAATACTCACAATTTATGTGCTGATTCATTAACGTATAAAATCCAGCTGGATTGCATATGGTAATCATGTAACCTGCTACCTTGATGAATTTATGTATTAGTTCTAACAGTTTTATTGGGGAATTCTTAAGGGTTTGCTATTTGTGACATTTCCCTGTAAACAGGCTTACTTCTTTCTTTCCAGTTTGCAGGCCTTCTATTTTTTTCCTTTTAATTGCTCTAGTTTGAATTTCTAGGAGGAACACTTGTCTATTGTTGACCTTTAAAGAAAATCTTGCAGACTTTCACAGTTGATTTGGGCTTTATTTTGTCATAATAGCTTCCAGTGGTATGTTTTGCATGTTTTCATCATGTCATGGTCTTCGATTTTGTAAAATTACCTTTTTATTTCAATTGAAATTTGATATAAAAATTGGAATAAATTATATGTTTTGTCTTCTTTTTGTACTGTATTTGTTGATTTATTTGGACAGGGTCTCATACAACTCAAGATGGTTTTGAGTGTTCTGTGTAACTGAAAATTACCTTAAACTTTCGATCTCCTTGTCTCCATAATCAGTTCCTGGGATTACAGCCATGTACCACCATGTCAAGCTTGTCACTATGTAACTAGGATGACTTCAACTGCTTCATTTCCATATGTTGACCCATCTTGCATTCTGAAAAGAATGCCTGCTCTGTCATGTTGTGCAATCATTTTAATATATTGTTGAATTTTTATTTATCATTTCTGCTTCAGTGTCTATCATCAACCCTGTTCTTTGTCTGATTTAGGTATCAGGATAGTAATGCTGGATTCATAGGATCAGTTTTAAAGTATTCCATTCTCCTCAATTGTTTGGAAAAGTTTGAGAAGTATTGATATAAATTCTTCTTTAGATGCTTACAATTCATCTTTGGAGCCAACTGGGCTTTTCCTTGTTGAGGGTTTTTAAACTGTAGACTCAATCATCTTCCCTGTAGTCACCTGGGGAAAGGACATGGTTACATCTGTTTTACTTTTAACTGGAAGTTATTTCCCTTTGAGGTCTTCTATTAGACTCTTCGGGCACATCCATTTTGGAGTGTGACACATGTCTCCCTTGGCTTGGAAGCTGTCAAATGCTCAATTCAAGGTTGACTGAATCAGCAAACACCCTCAGAACAAGAGAGGTAAGTATTCAATTAATAGAGTCTTTCTTTTACTTTTTAATTTTTATGTCCGGTGTTTTGTCCGTGTCTATGTATGTGCACCACATGTTTACAATCCTCAGAGGCAAGAAGATGGCATCAGAGTCCCTGGAATAGAGTTAGGAATGTTGTGAGCTGGATGTGCTAGGAATCAAACCCAGGCCCTCTGGAAGAGCAGTGCTCTAACTGCTGAAGCACCTCTCCAGCCAATCAATCAATAGTTAGTTTGACATCACTGTTTAATTTCTTTCTCTGATGTCAAAATCTTCATGCTTTTAAGATTTTTTTTTAACAAATTGTCTTCTCTGGTTGTTTTCAGGAAATGAGCTAGTCCAATAAGGCAAGGCTGCCCAAACTTTGAAATTGGGCAACCTTGATTCATTTTGTTTTCTGAGATGAGATGAGGGTACCTGACTTTAAGAGTCCCTTCCTCCCATTTATGGTCTCTCATTTCTTTGCTCCTTTGGATCACGGCTCTGTTATGAGACTGTTTCCTGTGCTCTTCGTTAGTGTTCATTTTAGACTCATTTTTCTCCTTTCTAATTCTTTTTGTAATCCCACTGGGACTTGATAAATAAGAATTCTTGATTCAGCATCTTTAGCTGGTAGCCTCCTTCCCTCGTCAGCCCACCATAACATAGCCCATCTTTTGCCTCTACTGCTCTCCTGAAGCTATCTCTGTCAATCACCAAGCTCCACGCAGCTGAATTCAGTGGCTCGTTTACATTTCTCTCCCCCACTGCACTGCACACACTCTTCTCCTCACTTACATGATTGCTCTTGGCTGCATATTTACCACCCTCTTACCATTTGTTTGCCAGAATTTTCTCCCTTTTGATTTTTTAAAAACTGTATTCTTTTCTTCTTTGGATCCTTTTATTGAAAATAGTTTTTTTTTCCTCATTTAATATATCCTGATTACAATTTGTCCTCCATCTTCACCTCCCAGTATCTCACCACCCTCTCCCAATTAGATCCACTCATTTTCTGTCTCTCATTAAAGAGCAAACAGGTAATAAAAATAAAAAGACAAAACAAAAACAAACCCATCAGAATTGGACAAAACAAATAAAAGGAAAAGAGCACAAAAGAAAGCATGAAGAATCAGAGATCATCTCATTCATCCACTTAGGAATCCATATAAAGGTCCTAAACTGGAGGCCATAATGTGAACACAGAAGACCTGGTGCAGACTCATGCAGGCCCTGTGCATGCTGCCTCTGTCTCTGTGAGTTCATATGAGTTTTGTCTCCTTGGTGTCTCCCTCTGGCTCTTACACTCTTTCTGCCTACTCTGCCACAGGTTCCCTGAACTCTGGGGGAAGAGATTTGGTGGAGACATCCCATTTAGGGCCGAGTGTTCCAAGGCCTCTAACTCTCTGAATGATGTCTGACTGATTGTGGATCTCTGTTTATTCCCATCTGCTGCAGGAGGAGGTTTCTCTGATGATGGCTGAGCAAAACACCGATCTATGAGTATAGCAGAAAGTAATTATTGTTATGTTGTTTTTAGTAGACCAGTAGTATTTCATTTTATATCAGGTCCCTGGCCTGGTCTTGGGATCTTGGCCACCCAAGCAGTGTCAGAGATGGGTTCTATCTCATGGAGTGTGCCTCAAGTTAAATCAGATATTGGTTGGTCACTCCCACAAGCTTAGTGCTACCGTTGCTCTGGCATATCTTACAGGCAGGGCACCCTTGTAGACTGAAGGCTGTGTGGCTGGGTTAGTGGTCACTTTGCTCTTTTGGCAGTACAGTACTATAATTTTATAATTTCCTATTTGAAGGGCTTTCTGGTTACAGAAATGATAGAAATAACTTCCATGAGGAGCATCACAGTGGTTTCAACTAGCAACACAGAATGTTTCGCTTTGGAAATAGGAACTTCCTTAGAAGAGCAAGGGCCCTTTAGGGGCAGTATATTCATTTAGTAGAGCAAGATATGTGATCAAAGGCCTTTTCCCAGAGCTCCATCCTGTGTGGAACTGAGGGTTTAAGGAGAAGCATTTCCACACCCTACTGAGGCTATGTCTGAAAGGGGCAGAGGCTGAAAAGATGGTTCAGTGGCTAAGAACACTTGCTGCACAAGACTTGGGTTCAGATCCTTAGAGCCTATGGAAAAGCCAAATGGCTCTAACTCCAGCACTCTGAGTGGCAGAGACAAGAGTGTCATTTTGGGTGCTTGTTGGTTGCCAGCRTAGCTAATATGGCAAGTTACAGTTTGATCAAAAGACCTTGTCTCAAAGTGATAATGCAGAATGACAGATCAGGATACTTGATGTTCTCCTCCAACTTCCACATACATGCACACAGAGACACTCACCTGCACAAAGAAGTGTACATATAACACAGACACACAAYACAACACCACACATATATACCACCACTACACACTCACAAACACACACACAGCACACCACATACTAGACACACCACACACACCACATACCATTTACATACACAAACACCCCACACACATCACCACAAACACACCACACACACAACACATGCACACCACATACCACACCCCTAGAAGACACCACACACACACAGACCACACACACACATACATACACACATACACACATGACAGGAAGAAAAGAAACAGAAGGGCTAGCAAACAGTAGCCTAAAAATCTCAGTCCTCTCCAAGGGTGTCACAATGGGACACCGTGCTTGACTCAGCTTGAAAACTCAACGCCCAGCACTATGTCTTCAGGACTCTGAAGGAGTTCTAGTGTGTTCCCTCTTACAATTTAGTCTTGTATATGTATGTGGCCTAAAAATCAAATCATCACAAAACATTGAGGTAAGGGAAAGGTCTCCCAAGCCCAGCAGCAGGGGCTGAAGTTCCTAGACACATGATAATTGTTCACTACCTGAATTTCCTTTTGTCATAGGATTATTTGGGGAAAATAAACATTAAGTGGATGTTTAAGTGGGGGAATGCATCTGACTGCTCTGTAGTGATGCAGGTTCTCAGAGAACTGACCACTAACTCTGCAACACACCGAGAAAGGGCTAAGCCTGATCTCAAGAGAGGTTGTGGCCAAGTAGGATCCCCTTGAGGATGAGCACACACAGTGACACAGGGCAACAGTGGAGAAGGCAGCAGTGAAGAGGGAGCAGCTTGAGTAAAGGCAGGAGGAAGGTTGTAGCCACTGAAGATGAGACTTCCTGTGGCAACATACACATAGGTTGGTTTGAGTCCATTCAGTTGCCTAGGAAAAAGCCAGAAGCTTCCAGAAGCTGAAATGTCCCCCACCCAAATGTTGCAAATGCAAAACGAAAAACACAGTGCTCATGTACTGAAGGTGTAGGAGTGGAGCTTCCTGCCTGAGTCACTGTGGGATTTTAAAAGCCATGAAGATACCACATGCACATCATAGGATCTTAAGGCACCAAAGGCTCAAGAAGCCAAATAATTGGGTCTGCTCTAATTGAGGAAGCTATACAGAAGGCACGGTCACTCTAACTGCCAAGTCTATGATTCACACAAGGTAACCTAAGGAGAACAGAGAGAGAAAACGGTTTTTGTTTAATTTTTTTATACATATGAAGAGATGAAAGGGTTAAAGAATCAACTAGGTGTTTTGTTATTTACATAAAAATCACGTGAAGCCTTACAGCAAAAGTGCAGCGATGAGAAAATATTCCTTCATTTACTGAGAGAATATTGCAAGCAGGTCCCCCAGGACCATGTGAGTGGCAGTCACTCACTGAGCGAGACAGAGCAAGCCAGGAGCTGTGTGCCACAGCCACAGCCACAGCCACAGCCACAGCCACAGCCACAGCAGCTCCTCTCTGCAAACAATCTGGGGATCTGCCAAATGACCACCACACAGGTCACCATCCTGGAGTAGCTGAGGCCAAACTCCTTGGCTTGGAAATGAACTGATTTGAAAGTCTTATGGAAGGTAGTTGAGATTGCTTTTGCACTTACCAAATCACCTATGTGGTCAACAAAACAATGACAGCTAGGATATGTCCCTAGAAGTGGACAGATGGAAGGAAAGGAAGGGAAAAAGACCTCCTGTGGGGAATCCCAAATCCCACCCTGTTCCTCTGAGGAAACATTGTTGCTCAACACCCCCACGCCTGCCCGTACCAGGTACAGGCATCTTCGAGTGTCCGATGCTTCTAATATGTTATATCTTCACATTTGGGGGGGGGGCGGACAGACATTCAAGTAAAGAAAACGCTCTTTCTTCCATTTTTTTCATCTTTTGAGTTTTTTACACTTTAAATTATTTAAATTTTTTCAAACCATTATTTTGTTATATTCTTCCCCTCCCCCAAGTCATCCTAGATCCTACACAACTCCCTACCCACCTAACTTCATATTCTTTCTCTGAAACGCGCGCGCACGCGCACGCACGCACACAAAAAAACAAAACAAAACAAAAACTAAAATAAAACAAAAACAAGAACAAAAAATGCCAAACCAGAACAATAACAAAAGCACACACAAAAACCATGGAGTCTGTGGTTAAGCACTTTTCTGTTAACCACTCCTGAGAAAAAGGCCAAAGCAGAGGGAGGTTTTTAATCCACCTCCACAGGCAGTTTAGCCTGACACCACCACCCTGACCCAGTCAACAACATACACTGTTTTCTATGCACATGCGATTTCCTGATCCTGTACAGATTCTGAGACTTCCAAGTGCTGGAGTCGCTGCGTACACATTCTGAGAAGGTTCCTTGAAGGCCGAGCAGCCTGCCTTGGCAGATGCCAGTAGGGGTTAGCAGCCAAGCTGACATAAAAATGTTTAAACAGCTCTAGTCTGAGCAAACAAGGCGACTGGTTAAACAACAGCTCCCCTAGCGTGCAGAATGGCATCGTGCTTGGCAAACAGCAAGCAATTAGGAGGAAAGGCTACAGATGATGGCAGTCTAAAAAAGTACAAAGCTGCAGCCTGCCTGGGCAGCTACTGTTCATTATGGGGAAAAAACAATTACACCCACCTCCTGCTAACCTCCCAAGGAAGCCAATATCCAAGGGCTCTGTGCTGCTATTGGAGTTTAGACCAGAAATCAAAGCTTTGGAATTCAAGATCTGCTCTGCCACAAACTCATTTTGCAATTCTGGGAAGTCACTTCGCACTTGTTACAGTAATTTGTTCTAATTTGCCCTATTGCTTTGGAAGCACTAATGGGGACCTTTAAGCCCAATTAGGGCCCATTGCTTGCACAGAGGAAAAGGTAGCGTCTCTATATGTAGGAGCTCTCTCCTCCGGCCTGCTGAGAATGTAGACGTCCCTGTAGCTACTTCCCCTCCTTGTACAAATAAACAGGATCAATGCGGATGAGGTGGGGCCTCAAGCCATAATAAACTACTGGGTCACTTCTTACAGTTTCTGGAGGCTCTACAGACAAGCTTTGATTTGGGGCAGTGGAATTGATGGCAAATCCATCTCTCTGTTCTAAACGTGAATAAGGGCTTTGGTGTTTCAGCACGATAGAGTAAGCCAGAGAGTAATCCAGGGGTCTTCCACATAGAGCAGGGTAGTTATGGTGTGAAAGGGGATCTTAGGATACTAGACTGAGTGGCCCTGAGAAGAGGAACAGGAGGATTGACAGTGACTTGCCCTTCATTGATGACGGGCTATCAGGACATTTGGGACTCGTGACATTGCCAGCTTAGATGCATAAGAAACCCGTCTTTTTTTTTAAAATTGATATTAGATGTTTTCTTTATTTACATTTCAAGTGTTATTCCCCTTCCTGGTTTCCCCTCCGAAAGCACCCTATCCCACCCCCTCCCCCTGCTCACCAACTTCCACCCACTCCCACTTCACTGCCCTGGCACTTCCCTATACTGGGGCATTGAGCCTTCACAGGTCGAAGGGCCTCTTCTCTCATTGATGTCCCACAAGGCCATCCTCTGCTACATACGCAGCTGGAGCCATGGGTCCCTCCGTGTGTACTCTGGAACCCCACCTTTTTGGCTCTGAGTATTAAACCCAGAAGTGAGGAAGCATGTCGTTCTCGATGTTGGCACGCCCTCTAGTGTTCAAAAGAGGTCATGGCACGATTAAAGAATTGGAGCTTGGGAAGCATTCAACCTAGGTTTCCTGGATTCTACCCAAATTTTCCCTAAAAAAATTATATATATATATATATGCATGCCAGTAGTGAAATGAAGCTGATAATTGCGCGATTTTTCTAGACAGTAGTCTCTATCTTAATCCAGAATAAATGGAATACCGAGGTACTTTTATGGCCTGTGAGAGAGACAGAGGAAGAACAAGTTTTGCATCTGCAAATCATTTTTATTCGCAAGCTGATATTTCATGTTAGGCTATCTGAGAGTTCTGTATTCACATATTCAAACGAACACAGATCAAAAATATGGAGAAAAAATTGTACCCACATTTTCTTGTTCCTATATGTTAATAAATACAATATGTCAACTGTTTACATAATATTCACATAAAATATGTGAATTCTTAGTAATGCAGCAATGATTTAAAGAATATAGAAGTAATATACTGGCACTGGAGTGGAAGGAATGGAGTGGCCGTTTTGACTGTGTGTGTGCGTGGAGCTGTGTGGACCATAGGGTGAGGGTATCTCAGTTAAGAGACTTAGCTCTTTGGACTCCAATTTCTATTTTCCTCTTTCTCTATTTAATGGCAGTGAACATTTGCATTTACATTTCTTTGTATCCATTTTCCAGTGCTGCTATTTTTTTAAGAATTAAGAGTGGTAGGAAAAGCAGGGCACACAAAAGGAGCTGTGAAGTCTCAGCCTGGAAAGACCCCAGAGGATGGTATGGAAACACCAGACTTGGAACAAGAGGGGAAGGAGGAGCAACAACAGAAAAAGAAGCAGGGGGCTTATGAGAATGAGGAGCAGGAGCAGGAGCAGGAAAAGGAGCAGAAGGACCATGAGGAGGGGGAACAGAAGGAGCAGGAGGAAGAGGTGGAAGAGGAGAAGAGTCATGAAAAGGAGTTCATAACTAAGAGGGGGAGATGGGGGGTGGGAAGGGGAGAGAAGAAAGTGGGCCTCTCAAGCTTCATGAATGGAAATTTTCACAACAAAGATTTCATGTTGAAGATGGGGGGCACAGAAGAGGAAGGTCTTTGAGGGGGTAGGAGACAGTGGTGATGACAAAGCAGAAGCAGACAACCTGGTCACTGAGAGATCAGCTGCCCTGGTTTGCAAGAACACAATAGCACTTTTCCTTTTTCATGAGCTCTCTCTAGGACCATAATGCCAGGATCTCTGGGCTGGGTCCTCTCTGAGCTAGCCAATTGGGTAGAGCATCAGTGTAGGAAGGAAGCAAAGTTAGTTTTGCAAGTATAAAGTTTGCTTAATATTAATAATATTTATAATAGCCAGAAGCTGGAAAGAACCCAGATGTCCCTCAATGGAAGAATGGATACAAAAAATGTGGTATATATACACAATGGAGTACTATTCAGCCATTAGAAACAATGAATTCATGAAATTCTTAGASAAATGGATGGAGCTGGAGARCATCATACTAAGTGAGGTAACCCAGTCTCAAAAGAATACCCATGGCATGTACTCACTGATAAGTGGATATTAGCCTAGAATCTTGRAACACCAWAGACACAATCCACCTAYCAAATSCTGTCCGACAAGAAGGAAAGAGTGGACCCAGGTTCTGGAAAGGCCCAATGCAGCAGTGTAGGGGAATACCAAAACAGGGAAGTGGGAAGGGGTGGATGGGGGAACAGAGGGAGGGAAAAGGATATGTGGGACCTTTGGGGGGCAAGGAACCAGGAAAAGGGAAATGAAATGTAAATAAAGAATATATCCAATAAAAATTATAATTCTAAAAAATAATAATAATATTTATTCTCTTTGATTATTAGTTATACTGGAACCAGAAGTCAATGGCTTCAGAGGAATTATCACCTTTTGCTTAACAGTGGGGGATTAGGTAAAGAATTTATTGCTAGACCTGCCTTCTCTGGCCAGGCAACCAGAAACCCTTCACTGGCCAGGCTGATTAACTCTTTGTGAAACAGAGAGAAAGGGGAAAGGAAAGATGTCACCCACACAGACACATACACACTAGGTGAAGTAGAAAATGGTATACCACTACAAGTGAATGGATGGATGGATGGATGGATGGATGGTTGGATGGATGGATGGAGCAGAGCTCCCCTCCCCCGCCCAAGTCAAACCATCATCTTTATTTCTTTTCTCTGGCCTTTTTAAAGACAAAAGTTATTAGACAATTACCTTATAGATAAAATGTTATATAAAATGGGAGTTACTTACAAAGGATGTTGATTTAAGTTCAAAGCAGTGTTTCATTCTATATGCTCATTATAAGTTCAAAGCAACAGTTTTCACGTGGCCTTGTCTTATCATAGTGCTCACCTGTGACTTCATCCTTGGGCCTAAATGCTTTTCCTCGAACACAAATATGTCCCAAGCCTATTTCTCTTTTTAGTGTAATTATGAAAGCTTGTTGTATTTCTTATTATGCAGCCTTTACTTACTACTTTGAGGAGTGGGCACATTCTATTCTTGATTCTTACTTTGTTATCTCTTTCTAGCAAAACTAAAACTACCTCTTAAAACTTTCTTTGTAAGATTAGTTGAATCAAGTCAGGAATTCTACAAACTCATTAATTCATCTAAACAGCATTAATTCATGAAAGTTCATCTTTATTTTGATCTGCAGGAAATCTGATCAACAGGGTAGGCTAATGCCAACGATTATTATATTAATTTAATAAGGACAGGAAAGGCATATCAGCTGCAAGAAGCAATCCTGAGATGAAGTCTCTTTGGGACCTTGCCATGAGGCTCACCAATTGCAGTCCATGCAAAAATGGTGGGCCATCTCCAGGAAGGCCACCTGCCAGCCTCAGCCTATCCTAGATGGCTCCTGACACCATAATCCAAAATAAACTCCTTACAGCAGCAGAACAGTGGCTGACAGACACATACTTTTGTAGAAATTCCTAATACATGATGGAACTGTATTTTTCCTCTCTGTGTTACACATTTGTAGGCAAGGGTTGAACATAATTGTTTTCATATGGGAGTATCAAAAGCATTTCATCCATAAGGATTCAATGCTACGTATAAACTCAGAAAGTTATAGTTGGCTGTGATATGAAATGACAATAATGTCTTCAATGATAACTTCATATATCTGGAGGTGACTCACAGATGGGCAGTGACTTTGGGACCATTTCCTTTGATTTTACTACAGTATGTTTTGGTTATGACTATTTGGGGATTGTTTGTTTGTTACATGAGCAGCATAGTTTGGGAGAGTGGTCTGTTTAGTAACCTCAGTCATTGACTGATGAGATTTTATTTTTGAAAGAGAAGTTATGCTGTGCATACTACAGTTTCATACCCATGGCTTTGCTTAGGCAGAGCTCTTCTCTGGCAGCACAGACACTGTGCAAGTAACTTAGAGAAGCAGCTTTTGAAAGCATTGTCTGTGTCTCTCATTAGTACTTTGGGGTTTTGTTTTCTTTTATTTGAAACAGGGTCCCATTCTCTTCCCCTGGCTTGCCTGAATATTACCTATATAACCCAGGCTGCCTTAAACTCACAATCCTCCTGTCTCTGCCTCCCAAGTGCTGGGATTTCTAGGATGTGTCACTACACCTAGCTATAAGTTAAATTTTTAAATTAGGCTTCCAAATTATTTGTACATCAGGAACAAATAATCAGGTCTGTTAGAACAAAACCTGAAACTAAATCAATATTAAAATTATAATCTATTTTAAAGTCTATGCCTACAAAAAAAAGAGAAAAATACATGGTCACATGGTTGTTTTATTTGTTAAAATTTTGAAAAATCTCCATACTGGGTTCCATAATGGCTGTACCAGTTTATTCCCTGACCTGGCCAGCAGTTGGTGGTATCTGTTTTCTTTTTTTTCTTAAAGATTTATTTATTTATTTTATGTATATGAGTATACCATTGCTGTCTTCAGACACCCCAGAAGAGTGCATCAGACCCCATTACAGATGGTTGTGAGCCACCACGTGGTTGCTGGGAATTGAACTCAGGACCTCTGTAAGGGCAGTCGGTGCTCTTAACTGCTGAGCCATCTCTCCAGTCTGGTATTTGTTTTCTCAATGATAAACATTCAGACTGGAGTGAGTCAGAATGCCCATGCCGTTTAAATTTGCTCTTCCCTGATAGCTAAGGATGTTATTTTTTATCTGCATAGGTTTATTGATTACTTGTATGTCTCCTTTTGATGATGGATTTGATGTCACTTATGTTTCCTCTCATGTGGAGTCTAGGTTTGTATGGAACAGGAGTAAGACAGGAACAAGAAAAGGAAACAGAAGAAAGACTAACAATGCATGTTTTCTCATATAAGACATCTAGATTTAACAATGTACATGTATTTATAAAATAGAAGGGAGAATATTTGGGAGAAAAAAAAGGAGCTGTTGAGGGGTGAATATGAGTGATCGGAAAGTGCCAAAAGTCACCAAGTATTCTGAACTCTATCTAAAAGGCTTTACCTTTTGTTTGGCATTGTTATATTTTTTTAAAGCAGTAGCAGCAAATTAATGAAGCTGTACATCTCAACTGGGACACAGTTTACTAAGTAGAGTACTGCTGTTGCATCTTTGTAGTTTAAAATGTATGACTTGGCATTTTAAAATAAATATTATAAAGTTATTTGCAAAGAAACTATAAAACTTATTCAACTTACTGAATAAAACAACTGGGGTACATGAAGTGGGAGTTTGAAATCTCCAAAAGAGTCACACTTTCTTCCTAATGTTTAACAATTGCAGACTCTGCCAGACTGCAAGATGCCTACCTTAAAATGGAATCTATCTGTTGGCTTTCTTTTTGTTTTCCATTAATTAATTTATTTATTCACTTTAAGTCCCAGTCACAGCCCATTCCCTCCTGTCCTCTCAGTCCTACCCTCACAAATCCCTCCTTCCATACCCATCCTCTTCTCCTCAGAGAAAGAGACTCGCCTCTTGATTACCACCCCACACTGGGACATCTAGTCCCAGCAGGACTAAGCACATCCTCTCCCACTGAGGCCCAACCAGGAAGTCCAGTTAGAGGAAGGGGATCCAAAGCTAGGGAACATATTCAGAGACAGCCCCACTCTAGTTGTTAGGGGACCCACATGAAGACCAAGCTGCACATCTGCTACAAATGTATAAGGGTCTTAAGTCTACCCCCTGCATGCTCTTTGGTTGGTGGCCCAGGCTCTGTGAGCCCCATGGGCCCAGGAGAGTTGACTCTATAGGTCTTCCTGTGTCCTTGACTCCTCTACCTTGTGCTTTTCTTAACAATTGTCTTATTGTTCAATCAAAATTTGATCCATTCAATTGAAAATAACAACCTCCAGGTAACTTTCAGAACTTATTTATCATGATGCAAATAAGTAAGGGTGTCCTTTCTATTTTGTAGATATTTTAATGTTCAATGTGTAATCTCAGGACTCAGGAAGCTAAGGAAGGAGAATCCCATAAATTCAAATCCAAGGAGTAAGGACAATCAGTGACTTGCCTTAGGTTGTGTACCCAGTAATGACCCCAGCACATGTGGTCACATATGGTTAAACTGAATGAATCGCAAAAGAGGAGCAAAAGTCACAAATCTGGGGAAAGGAAGGTAAGGAAGAACAGGGATTAGCTAGGGAAATGCCTGCAAAAAAAAAAAAAGCAAGACTTGTCCCCCAAAAGGCCCAAAGTGGAGACAGACAGAGCAGAATGTTCTGGAATTGAAGACTGGGTGCTCAGAGTTCAAACTGGTTGAGCAGCGGGGAGGTGTGGAACAGAGCACTATAAGTAGGGTGCCTATCAGTAGAACCCCACAGTTTATCCAACAGTGGAGAAAAATAGAGGAACACACCAGAAGACAGAGAGACCTCCCAGGCACATCGACTAGCATGACTAATACTGTGAAAATAACCATTCAACCAAAAGCAATCTACAGATTTGATGCAATTCTTCGCAGAAGTTGAAAAAAATCTTAAAATTCATTTGGCAACACAAAACACCCTAGATATCACCATTCCTGATTTCAACCTACGTACAGAGACACCACAGAAAAGCAGTGTGCTGGCATTAAAACAAGCACAGTCATCAATGTAGTAGACGTAGGACAGAGATATAAGCCCACACTCCTACAGCCAAATGATTTTTAAAATGTATAATAAGGCCAAAAACACACATTGAAGAAAAGAGCATCTTCAACAAATGGTTATGGTCATGCTAGGTAACTACATGTACAAGGATAAAATTTGATCATTATCTCCACACAAAAATCAGCTCCAAGTGGATTGATTAAAATGAGGCTATGGGACTGAACAGAGTTCTCAAGAAAAACACAAATGGCTAAGAAATTATTTTTAATGTGCTCAACAATTTTAGCCATTAAGGAAATGCAAATTAAAAGTACTTCAAAATTTCACCTTATCCCAGGCAAAATGGCCAAGATTAAGACGAGCAAGGACAACAAATGCTGGAGAGGACGTGAGCAGAGAGCACTAATTCCTCATTAGTGGGGAGTGAAAACTGGTGTGGTCACTATCGAAACCAGCTCCTCAAAAAGCTGGAGAGATGGTGTAGTGGCTAAGAGTACTTGTAGATCTTGAGAGGTACTAGGTTCAGTTCCCAGCACCCACATGGTGGCTTACAACCATTTACAATTCCAGTTCCAGGGAACTTGACACGCTCTTCTGATGTATACAAGTACCAGACATAGACAGGATGCACAGGCATACATGCTGCCAAAACACTCATACACATAAAATAAATCTATTTTTAAAAAGAAAAGCAAGAGATCTACTATATGACCCAGTTATACTATTCCTCAGCATACATTCAAAGAGATGTTTGCACATCCACATACCTTGCTGCTTTATTTACAATAGCAGGAAGTAGAAACACCCTGGATGCACTACAACCAATGAATGGACAAGAAAAATGTGCTATATTTACACAATGGAACATTATTCAGCTATTAAGAAAAATGTAATTATGAAATTAGGTAAGTGTCAGGAATCAGAAAATATCATTTTGAACAAGGTAAGCTAGACCTGGAACAACAAAATCAAATCCAAGTTTTAAATGTATGATAAAACTGGAATACTTGTAGAAGCAAGGAAACCAGAAAAGGATCATCTTGATGGAGGAAGGATAGTAAGACACAGATGATGGGGAAGGAGGTTTAAGTGGGGGGGGGAGAGATGGGAGGGGAAGCCAGAAGAGATATCTGGGGAAGCCATAACATACATATATATGAATATATATATATATATATATATATTCAATATATTCTTTATTTACATTTCAAATTATATAGCCTTTCCTGGATCCCTCCTTCCCAAAAGTCCCATAAGCCCTCTTCCCTCCCCCTTTACCCCAATCCATCCCCTTCCTGCTTCCCTGTCCTGGTAATCCCCTACACTGATGCACTACTGAGCCTTTCCAGGACTAGGGACCTCTCCTTCCTTCTTCTTGGACATCATTTGATATGTGAATTGTGTCTTGGGTATTCAGAGCTTCTGGGCTAATATCCACTTATCAGTGAGTGCATACCATGTGTGTTCTTTTGGGATTGGGTTACCTCACTCAGGATGACATTCTCCAGTTCCACCCATTTGCCTAAGAATCTCATGAATTCATTGTTTTTAATAGCTAAGTAGTATTCCATAGTGTAAATATACCACAATTTCTGTATCCATTCCTCCACTGAGGGACATCTGGGTTCTTTCCAGCTTCTGGCTATTATAAATAGGGCTGCTATGAACATAGTGGGGCATGTGTCCTTATTACATGCTGGGGAATCCTCTGGGTATATGGCCAGGAGTGGTATAGCAGGGTCCTCCAGTAGTATTACCCAATTTTCTGAGGAACCGCCAGACTGATTTCCAGAGTAGTTGTACCAGCTTGCAATATATATATATATATA
>BDUI01004390.1:8743-29257 GCA_002335545.1 Apodemus speciosus
ATCCGCCTGCCTCTGCCTCCCAAGTGCTGGGATTAAAGGCATGCGCCACCACTGCCCAGCTAGGACCTGTTTTCAAGTCCTCGCACCCCAAAATAAAATGGGGGCAGTGAGACAGGGAGGCGGCTTTGGAACTAACTGGTTAATAAACTGCAAGGAAGCCAGCCAGCTTCTGCCTCCTGGAATCAACGCAGTTAGAACGTTGAGAGTCATTTTGATGTCSACTGCATCGAGGCAACAGATGGTGGTCTAGCCCATGTTTGTTTGGCTTAAAAAAAAAATTCTTTTGATACAAGTATGTTTTGTCTGCATGTATGTATGTGCACCACGTGTGTCTGGTGCCTGTAGAGATCAAAAGAGGGTGACATATCCCCTGGGACTTCAGTAATAGATGGTGAGTCGTCATGTAGATGCTGAGAACTGAACCGGGGTCCTCAGCAAGGCATACACACTCCTAACTACAGTGCCTCTCTCTGCACCCTTTTGTCTCTTGTCTTTAATTATCGAGGCAGGGGCATTCTATGTAGCCTAACCTCAAACTTGGAGCAGTTCTCCTGCCTCAGCCTTCTAAATGCTGGGATTGTAAGCATGCACGGCCATAGCTCCATCTTTGATGCCTTACCTGCCAAAATAATGGAATGCTAAGCAAGGTGTGGCCCTGAATCCAACATCAGGGACACCTTGTCATGGGCTCATGCGACCTGAGCCACTTCCCGAATGAATGACAGCCCTACTCAAATCTCATCTCTCCTGCTCCAAAACGAACAACTGGTAGAGAGAGTATGACACAGTGACTAGAGCTGAGGCAGGTGACCTCTGGAGAAGGACTGCCACCTATTCCAGAAGTCAGGCTGCTTTGGTCACCAGCACCCAGACTTCTCCAAGGCAGCAAGGCTGGAGCATTATTGTTGTGGAGATTCTCTTGGTCTGGAGAGTCTGTGGAAATGAAAGTCTCTTTCTTTCCGCAACAGAATGCGTGTAAACAGCCACACTGACACCACCCACGGCTGCTGATTGTTTATTGCACAAGAAACTGGCAATACCGAGGCAGGGCAAGCATTACAAAACAATCTGCCGACCAACTTGGTGCTATCTAGCACAGGCCTTTCTGTACACACTTCTGTTATAGACACACACACACACACACACACACACACACACACACACAGGCACACACTCGCGCACGCACACACACACCTGTGAGCCTGGTGCTTCCACACCTTGCTGGCATCTGGTCCTCCACCCAGCCACGGAGCAGCTTTTGTGATGTATGTCGGGAGTCCTGAGGTGACTGCATGGGAGAGGAAGGGGTGTGGGGCAGTGAGCCAAGCCACTCAGATCAGCAAGGGCAATGTGCCGGGGGTCACAGGCTGTCCCAGGGAAGGACAAAGGTAGGATGGGACTGTCCTCAGAAGGCCCCCATGACTAGTTTGAGAGCATGCCTGGGGTCTCCCAGAGCTAATGTGTCAGGGAGGCTGGATGAGAAGTGCCACTATAACCACTGACACCCTAGAGGGCCTGGGCACCTACACAGGATGCTGGCAGGGGCTCCATAATGAAGCCGAGCTAGCGAGGCAGCTCACTCCTCTGCTGCTTCTCAGTCGTGTCTTTTCCCAGTCAGATCAAGCCTCACACATAGCACAAACTTGCATAGCACAAACACTCAGCCAGGCAAGATGGTCTCCATTTTAAGCCACTGTGAGCTGCAGACACCTCTGAGGGATAGCAGTGTCACCGTCACCTGGCTCTAACTGGGGGCTGCCTGGAGTCTAGCAAAGGAATCTCGTCAGGGTTTGAGCGTGGCAGGGGTGGCGCAACCGTTAAGCAGGTTCCTGAGAGGAGCAGCTGTGTGGGAAGCTACTGACCGAGAGGCTTGAGCCCCTCCAATACCCGGGGCACCAGCTCCTTGACGAAGGTAAGAAGAGCACGCCTACAGCAGAACAGGAAGGAACCCTGTGCACAGATGCGCTTTTAAGTTTATGTCGAAGGCCAAAGTCTGGGCTCTGCTGTTCCCTTCCCACTGACACCCAGGTGGTGGCTTCATCAACCCTTTGCTTGCTAGGAAGATGAGCTGGTGGCACTGGTGCCTGCCGGGAAGGAAAGCAAGGACGGTTCTGACAGAGTTGTTCCCTCAGGTCTGTTCACGGACTCCAGGAAAGGTTACAAAAGTGCCGCCTCTTCTGCGGGCAAAGACCTCAGCTTTCTGGGGCTAGCCATCCATCCCATGAGGCCTGTCTCMTCATGGACCGTGGGAGGCCCAGCTTCTGTGGCAGTCCTCTAAGGCAGGGCCGGGCGTGCTCCCTCACACACTCACACACACCCACACTCTGTCCCAGCGGAGGGGGCAATTTTGCAGAGAAGGGCAGCCCTTTGGCTTTGCAACAGGTAATAGAGTCAAAGGTGACAGGGCTTTATTCCAGACTGCCATCATCAGAGAGAAAGGGTCCCCAAGGCCTCTTGGGGTCAGCCTCTTCCGTCACCAACATGATCGAAGCACTGTCTCGCGCAGAGCCACTGTCCAAAGGGGCCTCTGGAGGGCCGTGCAGCCGGTGGCATCTCAGGCAGGAAGGACTCAGGACTCCATGTGCTGGAGGGTACGGGGGAGCAGCCTCAGCTACTCCTGTCCAAACCCCTCCGTCTCCTCGATGGCGTACAGCAGCTTCTCTTTCAGCTGCTCATAGCTCTTGTAGGGAGGCAGATCCAGACGGTTGAAGCTGGGACAGACAGAGAGAAGGGTAGCCCCGGGAGGCCAGGGCTCTAGTGTCCTCCCCACCAGCCCACAGGCTCCGGCCTGCCAGCTTCCGGCAACTCACCACGTATGGCTCCTGGGCAGCCAGGTTTCCTTGCCAACTCTGTCAATGCAGAACTTCTGGGGTCCATTGCTCCCTGTCACCCAAGGCAAGGGGGACTTTGTGTCAACACAGATTGCCTTTCCCAGAGCAACCACGCACCACAGCTCTTTCCCTCCCCAGCTTCCAGCTGTGCATGCCCCATGCTGTCTGACCCCAGGCAGGGCCCCAGAAGGGCAGAGGAAAACGCACCAATGAGCTCGGCGAACCCCCCAACAGGCAGGCGGCAGGTACCCGTGACAAACTGCAGCAGCCGGATCCTCTTCTCATTGTCCATCTCCTTGACAACCTGCAGGTCCACAAGTCACTCAGGTGTCCTCAGCCAGCACTTCAGATGCTAGCATGGACCTTTCGAGGCCAATCGGACACACACAGACACCAATCGGGGACCTTCAAAGATGCTTTCTCTAAGGATATTTGTACATTTCACAACTCAGGGACATCCCGGGTCTGTCATCCTCCACTCCCAGTCCCCACTTCTGCTTTTAAAGACACACTAAGGCTGGGAGTGGCTGGCTGGTGGACACAGGGTCTCTTTTTGGGAAGATAAACTGTAGTGGAGGTGGCCAATGTTGCTGGTGGCACAATGCAACGAAGGCTAAAGCCACTGGCTGAACATCTTAAAACACCAGAGATAATAAATTGCCTGGCATATGAACCACACCTCCTCAAAAGTTTTACTTACACACACACACAGACAAACAGACACGCACACACAGACAGACACACACACATATACACACACACACAGAGGATATCTGTATCCGTGTCTTCCATGCACGTTTTCCTTGTTAACAGCTGTAAAACCCACATATAAAAAGGATCCAAGTCATTCGTAGGATGGTGAGCTCACGTTGTTCTAGACCCACGTGTCTTCTTTCTCACCCCATCCGACTGGAGGAGACCAGACGGCCAACTGCAGCTGAACTTCCTGGACACAGGCCCCYTGGCTCCCAGCAACCGGGCCCAGACTGACTACTGACAACCTCTGTCACATAAGCTGGTGACAATATAGTCACAACAAACTCTATTCTGTACAGAGGTATGTTTATTCCAGACTTCTCCAAGTTGGGGAGGAGAGGAATGTGTCAAAGATGAAGGGCCTTGAGTTTGGTGTCTAGAGAGGTCTCACGTCCTGTGGCTGCCTGATAACCACACCGGAAGGACTCCTGTCCCCAGTCCAGCAGGGGAGCTAGGACTCCAGACGCACCTGCCAGAACCACTGGATCTGCTTGCTGCTCTTGGTGTAGTGCCGATAGATGGCGTTCTTCTGCCAGTCGCTCATGTCTATCTCCTGCATGCCGCAGAGCATGAGCTGCAGGAAGGGGAGGGTCAGCAAGCCTGGGTCACGCCTTCTCCACAGCACCTCCCTGTGCCCAGGGATGCGGTCTCTCACCATCAGACTCCCCCGCTTTCTCAACCTGCTATTGTGCCAGAAATGCTCAAGGTCCTGCTCTCTAAGCACAGTGAAACAGGGCTGAGGATCAGGCCACAATCCCCATCCTGCTACACTGAGTGAGGATCAGGCCACGATCCCCACCCTGCTGCGCTAAGCTTGCTGGGACTTGGTGTGCGAGTTTCTGTAGGTGTGTGTCATGGAGCTGGGACACCCTAGAAGCATTGAAGTCAAGGGCCCCCAGGCTTTGGCACCTACCTCCAGCTCTTTTTCATCAAAATATCTCAACCACTCCAGAGGGGCCACCTCATTGAAGCCATCCAGGAAGGCTTTGGTCTGCTCTTCCACACCTCGGGTGAATCGCCAGTCAGTCAGCAGCCTAAAACCAAAGATGGAGCCCAGGACATCATGCCTTTAACTGTGGGATCTCAGACACACCCAAGTAAGGTTTAATGGACTAGACCAAGAAGCCTAAAGAACCTGAGTGGGGGTTGGAGTGTGGGGCATCAGAGAGCCCGAAGACTGAAACACACTGAACGAAGAAAGGTGATACGTCAGGAGAGATGGCAGCATCTCAGCTCTGCGTTTCTTTGCCAGTTCTCTCTAGCTGGGAAGCCTCTTGAATGCAAGAGTCCAACCCAGAGCTGGTACCCAAGGCCAGAGGCTGCACATCCCATAGCTCAAGCCATTACCAACCAACCACGGCAGACAGACCTAGGATATTCCCACGGTCTGTGGGGACTATGGGCCTCATGGGGCAGGAGCGTGCACACACACACACACACACAGGGGAGATTCCTTCCCCCAGCTGTGCTCACATGATATACTCCTCCTTGTTCTCCTCGGTAACTCGGATGTTCTCCCCGCCTTCCTTCAGCTCGTGGGTTGTCACCTTGCCCAGGATCTCCATGTCCTGGATGAAGAACAGCTCCAGGCCACACTCTTCCAGGTTGTTCTCTCTAGGACACAGGAGGCCAGGGGGGAACGTCCACCTTACCAGGCCTGCCCTCACCAGCCTGACTTCTCACTGGAGCCCCCAACTCACTGGGGCACCAGGAACTCACAGGTGACCAGAAACCCTGACCAGTGTGCCTTGGCCCGTTTTCTGCTCCAGGGAGAGAATTCTAGATGTGTGCTATGGGGGACCTCGAAGCTCTTATCTCTACATAGGCCTTAGAGAGGCTATGTAGGCACTGAGGAAACTGAGGCCAGGGGTGCCAACTGGCCAATCAGAACACTGCTCCATCAGCACAGGGCAAGCCAGGACTCACTTGATCCAGACAATGGAGTTGTAAAACTCAGGGTCAATAGACTCCAGGTCCTTCAGAGTCGGTCTCTTGTTGAGCATTCGCTTGTAGAAAGGGAGGGTGAAGCCTGTGTCGATGAACTTTCCGTGGTACAGAGCCTGGGCAAGGAAGAGGCAGAGCAAAGGGCTTGCTGGGCTTTCCTGGGACAGCAGCTGAGGAGGGCTGAGGTGTGTTTTGGCTGACGCCTGCCCTCCTCCCTGAGAGCCAGCTACGCTAGCTAAGGGGAGAGCTGGGAAACAAGCACTTTCTACTTTTCTTCTTTTTACCTTTTTTAACCCGGACATAGGGACAGATTCATCTCACACTGAAAACCACAGGGACGGGCGACATAGGCCCACTGTCTGTCTGGCACACTAGCCGGGCCACGCCTGCTTCTAGCAAAGGCTTAATCCCATTTCCAGAGAAAACTTGTTCATAACAGCTCCAGGTGGCAGCCCTGGCTCACTGGCACTCTGAGCGGGTGGCACAAGAGGCCAAAAATAATGCAGACACTGAGGCTGGCGCGGGCGGGCTGCTGGTGGTGAGTAACAGTCTAGGACTTTCACTGCCCTGTCCTCGTTGGCTGCTAGGTCAGGTAGGTCTCAGACCCAGGAAGAATGTGCCCACTTCTGGAGCCATTGTCAGCACTTAGCCAAGAACTTCCAGATGATAGGAATGGCCATATTTAGTGACAGAGCTGTAGGTCCCTTGGTAATCCAGAGAGGGACAGGTGAGAAGACTTGGGACTTCGACATAGAAAAGCTGGCACCAGAGCACGGCAGGGCCGCGACTTCATAGGCCCCTGCACATGTGGCTCATAAAGGACATGGCATGAGCGCCCTCCTGACTGGTGGGTTGAGCCTCTATTTCTAGATGACCTAGTTGCTGGGGACTCCCCGGCGGTGCACCAACCAGTTCACTGTGGCTCTGATCTGAGCCCATGCTGATCCCTAGCTCTGTTTGAGAAGGCCCAGTGTCTCAGTCAGACATCCCTAAAGGCTCCTGCCCTGYTGTCAGGACTTTGCTTGGCCCAGCTCCATCCTCTAAGGCCCTGTAGATACAGCTGAAGTCCCTGAGCTTGTGTAGTAAGTTCTACATAACATAAGGAACCCTGTGATAGCCCCAGGCAGCCCCTGTGAAATCTCTCACTCCTCCACAGCTGTCTAGCTTGGTTTTTTGTTTGTTTGTTTGTTTGTTTTTGTTTTATTTAATTCCCAGGTTAGAAATCATGTGAGGAAGAGGAGTCACAGAGAGTCCTGGTCAGGGGGCAGGACCCTGGTCCATGCTGTTCATGCACTGCTGACTAGACATTGCCTAGACCTAGCCTCCTCAGGGGCTGCCCTTCCCAAGGTCTCAGAAGAGGAAGAGGGAAAGGGAGGCATCCCTGGGGGTTACCATGGCGATGAATCTGCCGATAAAGCGGAAGTAGGTGAGGTGGTCAGGGTTGATGGAGGAGGCCGGGTTGATCTGCAGGCAGTAATTGTTCTTCCCAGCATACTCAAACAAACAGTACATAGGGTTGAGCACCTCATGGGACAGGAGGAAAAACCACTCTCTGCGAGGGAAGAGAGGACAGAACAATGGGACCCTCTGCACAGCAGCTGGGTTCTGCTGGGTCAAACCACCTGAATGCATATGCCCTGGGAGGTCAGTGAGCCAGCCCATCCCAGGTCCTAGGTGAAGAGGACAGCACCCGAAGTCGGTGCTCAGGAAAACCTGCGTGTGTGCCTGTGAGCTCCCTGGGTACAGTTATGTTACAATATCTAGAGCTCCAGATGGCAAAGCGGCTCCTCACACCCAGGGCCACCATGCATCACTGTGGGGGCTGTGTACCAAAGACACAGGCAGTATTTTAAAGCGCTGTAGGCTGGGATGGCAAGAAGGCTCAGCAGGTAAAGGCTCTTGCATCCAAGCCTGACAACCGAGTTCAATTGCTAGAACCCACTTGGCATTCGATGAGAACTGAATCCTGTAAGTTGTCCTCTGACCTCTGTACATGATATATATATGGTCCATAAGAACCCCTATACACCTATGCCCCCCAAATAAATAAATAAATAAATAAATAAATAAATAAATAAATTTATTACAATGGCATTTCTGCTGCACCCCGTTTGGTATGCAGTGCAGTGTGAACACACAGTTGATTCATCTGGCCTCTAGAAACCTCAGCCTTTCAAGCTACCCCATGGGTACCTCACGTCAGCCTGGAATCCATTAGCATATCCTAACCCAAATTTGGATCCCTTCATCTACCCACCCAATAGATGCCTTAGCATCTGTCTGCACCCTACATATAAGCCTCAAGCCAGAGCTCAGAGTCCTTCAGAGCTTGAGCTAAACAATCGGGGAACACAGGTGAAGGGGGCCAGCCCGGCTGCTGGGCTGCTGGGCTGTGTGGCTGTGTGGCTGGTCCTTCGACGCAGAGGGTGCTCCGGTACCCTGTCCGTGGTTCTACCCTGTGGTAGAACAGCATGACGTAACCTACCATAGGGTAAAACCACTGGCAGGACACAGAGAGAGACACACAGGCGGGAGCCACACCAGACGCCCACCAAGCACAGCCCGGAGAGGTCACCACGGAAAAAAGAACAAGTCATCTGCAGGACGGGATCAACACAGAAGACCACACCACCAGCAGACAGATCAGAGGCGGGCGAGCCCAACACCAAGCCAGAAGATGTCCCCGCACCCCAGGTCAGCAGGATGAGAGAGGGGGTGCCACAGCCAGAAAGCTCCTTCCCACTGCCGTCCAAGGCAAGGCTGTCCAATGAGCCTGGTAACGTTTGTAGGGAGAAGGTAACACGATGCTCTGGGTTCTTTTAGGGTTTACACCAACTCTTAATTTTGTTGACTGGTACACATGACATGCAGCAGGGGTAGCAATGGTTAAGCATACCAGATGTGCTCTGAGAAATCTGCCTTAACCTGGAAAGCCAGGGGCTGATTTTAAGGGACACTCACAGACCGTAAAAGCTAGCCTCTGCCCACTGATACAACGCCAGGTTGTTTTTAACTAGAGGAAAATGGCGTGTAGGCTGGCATAAAGCCACACACCAGGCCCCTCCCTAAGAAGCCTCTAGCATTTCCTCAATCTAATAACCAAAGGGCTGAGGCCTGACCCTGATTTGCAGCTTACTGATATTAGCCAGAGAAATTTATCAAGGGATTTTCTTCTTTTTGGGAACAGGGTCTCACGAGACCTGGATGGCATCAACCTCACCATGTAGCCAAGGACAACCCTGAACTGCTATCCTTCTGCTCCTATTTCTCAGAAGCTACAGTCACAGGTGTGAGTTACTGTGCCTGATTTGTGTGGTGCAGGGGAACAAACCCAGAGCCTGCAGAACAGACGAGCATCCTAACTAGCCACACCCACATGGAGAGATCACTGTGAGTATCAGGCCAGTGCCCTTCCTGTCGACGCAGGAGAGCTCAGGGAAAGAACAGCATCGAGGAGGGAGCTTTCTCAGCATGGGCCCTGAAGCCAGGGGACACGGGTTAGAGTGCAGCACCTTGGGCACGCTGGCTCACCTGGCGATGCCACCGTAGTCCAGGCCCTCCTCACCACGCATGATGATGTAGAGGCGGCGGCGCAGGTCATAAGGTTTCATGTTCATAATCTGGGGAGACAGGGCATCCGGCCATCCTGCCCCTGACCCCAGCACAGAGGCAGGGATGTGGGGGCAGGGGACTCTATCTAAGGCTCACTGTCTAACAGACGTGGTCACCAACACTTATGCCATGAGACAGGGTTTTGGGTAGCAGAAGGAAGCCTGCTTGCTCAGGATCCTGGCATCAGGAATATTCTCTAACCTGTTGGAAAGAATCCTCAAAGAGTGTCTGCCTGGAAACGCTGATCTTCACATGGCTGGGTAGGGCATTTGACTGAAAAGGAAAGGAAAATTCTTAGGGGGGGGCTTCCCAAGGGTGCCCACTCAAAGGACTAGAAGCCTACTCCTTCAAGACGAACAGCTCAGAGTGGGGTGAACATCTTRCTCCTACCTGAGGCACTCCCCAACCAGTGTCTATGTGGAGCTGGGAGACCAACCCGCACATGATTTCCAGCTCCACTCCCRCAGAAGCCCCAAACCAGAACTCACATGGCAGAGGAACCGGAACTGGTGATACTTCCACCGAAAACTTCGGTCGTAGGCACCAGGCGAGCCTTGCTTGGTCCTGGCGAGAGCAAAGGATATGCAGGAACCTATTTGATTTCTTAGACATAAACAGTCCATTTCTGGGAGCCCCAGGGAAAGTGGATGCTCTGCTCCATGAATTTAAAGAGGAGTAAAGTAAGACACAGGAAGGAACTGACTGACGCTGAGACTCGAAGATGTGGAGACAATGCCCTGGGCCAATCCCTTAGGGGTGACATCCACATCGGTACTAGAGAGCAGTGGTTAGCAGAGCACGTATAAAAACAGTCCCCTCTTCCCCAGGCAGATTAACAGGATAAACTGGGGCTGCGCTGGGGGACAAAGCTGTGGCTGTAAAGGTCTTACCCTGACTCGAACCCTGGACGAGGATCCTTAAAGGTCGTGGTGCGGGTATTGTGATCCACAAAGTACCGCACGCCCTCGCTGGTATATTTCATCTCCCACCCTGGGGGCAGGGCTGGCTCCTGGATCATCCTGAAAACAGACGAGGAGTTATTGGCTGTCCTGGGCTTGGAGGCGGGGGTCTCCAAAGTCCTACTTTGTCTTTGCTTTTCCAGGCTCTGCAGAACCTTCCATGGGGGAAGGGATACCTAAGGCTATGGACCCCGTGAGAAAATAGGTCATGTACAAAAAGGGCCCATTTACTAAGGGGCTAAGACACCAGTCCTGTGGGGGAGCATCAGCCTTGGTGTTCACTAGCAATGCCGAGACTYCACACGCCCCTGTCCGGCTTCTGAGGGTCAAGCATGCCCTCAGAGTTTTGACGGTCRAGTCCTCAGTACCTACCTGTGCTCCTTCCGTGCCTGCACCCCTAGGACGGCATGGCACATTCTTGTGTCCTGAGGCTCTTGAGGTATTAAGCATGTATTAGGTCTAAAGGTCCCCTAATGTTAGCACTATGAGGCAAATGGAAAGGCCATTTGGCCACAGATGGGTTGCACAGAGCCAGCCCTCAGCCCATCCCTCACGGTCCCTCTGCCTGAGTCCTCACCCCTGGGTCCGCGGGTCCTCCCATTGAGTAGTGCGTGTGTTGTGGTTCACGTAATACACCCGTCCATTGTCTTGCCTCTTCTCTGCCACAGGAGAAGAGAGAGAGAGTACAGTCAGATTCACACAGCCTGCTCCTTGCTCTGCTGCCTGTGTGATGGGTTAGCATTTCTGTCCCATCACCAACCTGCCACAGAAGGTTAGGAGAGAGTGTGGCCACTCATACTTGCCATAGGGGAAGACAAACCAAAGAGCCTTCCCCTGCTGCAGGACAGGGGAAAGGGTCACCCAGTCCCAACTCTGGTTGCTTGGCCTGTCGGAAGGAAGGTGGCGCTGCGGTCTATATTCCCTGCTGAGCCAGGGATGTAACTGCATCCCTCTGTGTGCAGTAAGACTACCCTGACAGCTTCCTTTCAGCCTCAGAGAGTGGAATGGAGGGTGACCAACCAGCTCTAGGTGGGTAGAAAAGCCAGAGGTACGCTCCAATAAGACTGCCTCTCCAGGGAGTTCCTAGGCCTCAAAGCAGTTTCTATCCTGGCAAGAAGCAATACTAACAACTCTCGTTCCTTTACATTGACACAGTAAAATAAAAGAACAACGATAATTAGTTTCAGGAGCTGGAAGAACCTACAAACTGAAAAAGAGAAAGGAATGGGGAGACTGCCACYAGCCCCTGTTCCCTTCCAGAACAGGATAGTTTCTTTGTCCTCTGAGGTCTGGTCTGTGGCTCTGCCTTACCTGTTGTCTACACAACTGAGACTTTATAAATAGACTTTTGTCAACCAAACCCTTACAAAGCCATAAAAACAAAAGCAAAGAAAGAAGAGGAGGTGGCTGGAGCCTTTACAGACCTCCAGYGCCTAGCTGGTGGGTATGTCTGGCCTTGGAAACAGTCCCACCCCAGGCCCCACCCTGAGGTTTTTGAGGGACTGGCTGCCCCAGCTCGGGACCCACTGCTATAAACTACAACCTCTGTGGGGGCTGAGCCAGGGGCCAAAGCCAGTAACACAGCAGGGAGATCTGTGCAGTGGGGCTGAGCTGATGGCCATTTTGCTTCATGTGGCTACAGCGCGGAGGCCTGCGTACCCACCGGCAGCCTTCAAAGAACAGTTTTGTCGTGCAGGGATGGGAGAGTTGTTTGTGAACACAGCAGCTCCAGGGTTTAGGGGCAAATGGACTTGGAAACACTTGTCAATGTTAAGGCTGTTCAGGCACAGATGTAGCTCTAAAGTGVATGTGTCCCAACCCTCCCCTGGCACCGTAGTAGAGACAGCACAGGGCTCCCTGAAGGAGTCCAGTAGCACCTGACACCTCAAGCCAGTGGCAGGCCAGCAGGCTCAGCATTCCAAGATCTCTCTCTGGCCTTGCTTTCCCACTGCTCTCACCATTCTGGAGGAAGCAGCCCCTACTACAGCCCTGGGACCCCAACCCAGAACCCCAGACACCGTGTTCTCGTCACAGGGCTTTCTTCTAACTCTTGCACTCGCTCTTCCTGCCTCAGCCTCACTGAGTTACAAGCACAGGCAAGTGCCGCCACACCCAGCCTAAAATGTTCTTTTCTCGCTTGTGGAGCAGGTCTGCCTTTCTGACTACACATGAACAGCACTGACCCGAGCGGGACTCCTCTTCCCTACCTCACATGACCACACTTCACCCCTGTGGACTATCTTCAAGTTTCCACAGCTCTCTCTCTTTTTTTTTTTTTGGTTTTTCGAGACAGGGTTTCTCTGTGTAGTCCTGGCTGTCCTGGAACTCACTCTGTAGACCAGGCTGGCCTCGAACTCAGAAATCCGCCTGCCTCTGCCTCCCAAGTGCTGGGATTACAGGCGTGCGCCACCAYGCCCGGCTTCCACAGCTCTCTTGATGGAGACCGTCCTTTACCAAGACGGCTGCAGAAGGAAGTGCAGCTGACGGAGCTGCACTGCTTGCCTGTGCACAGCTGAAACCACTCCTGTCCAGACTCCGGTCACCAGCGGYCATCCGGCGCACAGACTCCTGCTTAGCTTGATGCACTTTCCCTGTTCATGTCAGGACCCTCAAGTTTTGCTCTCATGCTTGACCTGCTAATCCTTGAGGTGCCAGTGACCTTACACTGGGGGCCAGAGAGCCAGCCAAGTCATCTGTGTGCAAAGGGGTTTGCTAGCTAAAATCAAGAACCCATAGGCTTTTTCTAACCAACATTTCCTGCTAGGATAGGGAGCCTCTTGGCACTCTGGAATGTATCTGGAGTTCACTGATACTCTAGGGAAGTTGACAGAACCTCTTAAATTACTGCCAGGGAGCAGCTGTCTGCATTGAGATCTAGCCCCAAAGTAGCACATCCTGGAGATGCCCTTGATATCACTGTCAGCGTCTCAATGGCTCTCCACACCCATGTAATAGCATCTGTGAGCACGAAGTAAACCCAACAACCTGCTTGCTCCTGTGCAAGCTGCTCCCTTTGGCATCAGGGACAAAATCCTGCCCTGCTCAGAAAACTGCAGAATTCCTAATGGCACTTGTTCTTGTATAGTACTGCTTCCTAAAATAGCCATGAAGCCTGCAGTCTCTCCCAGGTCGTGGATGTCTGGCCCTTAATGGACACCCACGCCTTAACTCTTGGCGAGTCATACCAAGGACCCGGGGTGGGTGAGGAGCTGACGACAAGGGACGCCCAGCCACTGAGCAGCAGTGCTACACTCTCAGGACTGCCAAACAGTGTGCAACTCTGTGCCCCTGTGGTCTCGTTCACAATGGGACCACGAGCAAAAGTGGTTGACATTACTCAAAATTATGGTGTCCATCCTCTGGTGTCTCAACTGCAAAGAAGAAGACCTGTTACGACAGCAATCTCAATCAGCGTCACAGACAGGAAGAAGTCTGCATGGACACGAGACACGCCAAAAGATCCGGGATTTGGTAGACTCCTGAGTARCCACCCTGAGACTCAGRACTCAGACACAAGAGTAGCTTGGMCAACTCCTTCCTGGGGTTATACAGCTCCCTCCGTTAGCTGTGGTGGGTAACTACTGCACGGGCGAATCCTGCAGGCTTTACCAYGGCCATCATTCCAAATGGGTGTTCTCAGCACATCTTTAAGTGCAATGAAGACTCAAAGCGTAGACAGCACATGCAGGAGATGGGGACAGAATGGTAAGACTGCCACACAGAAGGCTAACAATGCAATACTTACCCCAGCCAGGCGGGAGGGGGCCCAAGGGATCATGGTCAGTCGAAGCACTCGAAGACTAAACACAAGAAACAGTAGAACACAGAAGTTAAAAAAAAAAGACGACTCTGGTTAAAAGTAAATGGACCAACAGAAGTAAAAAAGCCAAAGACTCACTTCCACATTTCAGCCCTTAGCAGAGAATGCAGTAGGACCTCAGATAGCATCTGCTCCTTTAAAGTCTTTGTTTAAGAAAAACCAGAAAAAGAGGACTATGCACACCAAGAGGACTAGGGACAGGGAGAGCAGGTGGGGTTAGAGGTGCCCTGAGGATGTGGGCAAGAGCTCCAGGCAGAAGCCAGGTCTGAGCGAGCATGGCAGGGTGGCTCAGAGAAAGCTCCCGCCAGCTCACTGCCGACCCCTGCTCAGCTCCTGCTCCCGGCGGCCAAGGCAGCTCAAATCCTCACCACCTCCAACTTTCTCCAAGAACCACACACAGGAGGGGAAAAAATACCGCAGGCCTTTCCAATGAAATCATTCCCACAAGCCCTGCCCACGCCCAGGGCTTCCTGGCTGGGGCCCGGCCCTCCTCCCACCACCTCCCTCCTGGGTGTGCGGCATCCACCCAGACTGAGGGCACTTTCATGCCCAAGCCCCTCACCTCCCCCAGAAATGTTTTCCTTTGCCTTCACAAAGCACCTTTATTCTTCCCTGCCCGAACCTGAAGTTGCTCAGTGTTCTGTGTTTGCCTGTCTGGGGAGTTGGTGCTGGGACTGGTGAAAGAGAAGGGGGGAGGGGCTCCAGGGTCACTATTTACACTAGCCCCTTCAGCCTATTACTGCTTCAAGGTCCCAGGGGAAGGGCTGCAATAGATGGAGAGGCCTCSTAGCCTCAAGGAAGCAGGGGTGCACTGTCAAAAACGGCTCATAGTTAAATAAAACAACTATTGTTTGACTCCGTTCTCTCCCCCACTCAAGCATTTTTATTTCACTTACTAGAATTTAATCATCATATTAGGGGATCAAGTTCTAAATGCAGACTTCAGACTGCAGACCTGGCTGGCTCCATCTGGGGATGACAGAGCCACACACACCACCAGCAGGAGGATGAATGGGGCTCAGTTTGGCCTTGCGCAAATCCTGGTGGTGCTCCACTCCCAGCCAACCCCACTGCAGCCCTCCCTCTACCCCAGCTGAAGGGACAGAGAAACTTTCTTCCCAAGGTGGCAACACAGGCTCCTCTTCCAAGTAATTCCAACCGTAAGTCTTGAAACCATAGGTTCCTTGATGGGATGTGGCCCTTTCAGTAGAGGGCCTCCTGCCAACCAGCACAAAGGAAGCCCTGCAAAGTTGGGGGAGCTGGCCTCGGCTTGATGCCCATAACCAACTCCATCCCAACTCAGATCTGCCTCAACACTGAAGCCGATTCACATCAGGCTTCTGGGTGTGTCTAGGTATTGGAAGGGGGCGTCGTTGAGACTTAGCACCTCAGAACACCCCTGCTCCACTCTAGTTAAGGGTGTAAGAGTCTTCCTGAAAGCACTTAGCAGCACACGCTGAAGAATGACTAGGAAACCCGTGCATCCAGCAGACACCAGGCAAACCAAAGGCGGTGGGTGGGTCAGTGCTGAGCGACAGGCATGACTGCAGCTTTCGGGAACTGACACAGGGATTCACACAGGCTAGGCAGAAGCTCTTATCACTGAGCACACCCAGGCTGCAACTGAAACAAGTCAGGTGTGGTGGTGTACACCTTTGATCCCAACGCTTGGAAGGAAGGCAGAGGTAAATGGGTCTCTGAGTTCAATGCTAGCCTGGTCTACATAGCAAGCTCCAGGCCATCCAGGCTATGCAGAGAAACCCTGCCTCAAAACAGCAACAAAAGAAAACTACAAAGAAAGAAAAAGAAGAGGCAATTGGCTTCAGACTCTAGAATGTGTAGCTAATGTATAAAATGTCCCAGGTTTTAGCAGGATATCCGCTACCCAYGGCAGGAACAGAGTCASCCAGCTTCTATGCCCGATACCTTACTCCGGAACCAGGACRAAAGGTTACGAAGGTACAGAATGGGGAACCAAAATAGCTATCAGCCTCTTTTTTTCTTTTTCTCTTCTCTTCTCTTCTCTTCTCTTCTCTTCTCTTCTCTTCTCTTCTCTTCTCCTTCTCCTTCTCCTTCTCCTCCTCCTCCTTCTCCTCTCTCCCTCCTCCTTTCCCCCTCTCTCCCTCTCTCCCTCCGGCCCTCTCTCTCTGGATTTTGGAGACAGGGTTTCTCTGTGTAGTCCTGGCTGTCCTGGAACTCACTCTATAGACCAGGCTGGCCTCAAACTCAGAAATCTGCCCGTTTCTGCTTCCCAAGTGCTGGGATTAAAGGTGTGCACCACCACTGCCTGGCCAGCCTTTTCTTTTCTTGAAACAAAATGTCTCTCTACAGTTCAGACTGGGTTCAGACTCGGGCTCGAGTGACCTCCTTAATGCCGCTTCCCAATGCGGGACCCCAGGTGTGACGCTCTTCCTAGCTAAGACYCTTAGCTGATCCTTGCTCTTCTTTGTTTGGTTTTGTTGTTTCTATCCCAAACATTATATGACATTGGCTCTCCTTCACTGAGGTCTTTTGTTGAATTTCCTGGTACCCTCCAGTTGTTATCCTATCAGTTCCACTATCACACACACCCTCGGCCTGTAGGAAGGACAGAGAAGAAAAGAGAGGGAAGGGAGGAAGGGACCAGACCGAAGAACCCAACAAAAGCACTTGAACCCACGGACTCCAATGGTGATTTTACTGTTATAGCTAAAGTGGATCGGATCACATGACTTTTTTGGGTAGTTTTTCTATCAGGTACATTTTACAACTCAAATCACACTTTGCATCATGACCAGAAAGCCCCAAGCAAATCCCCACAACTTCAGTGGGTAACCAATGCTCCTTCTCCGCATCTCCTAAGGGTCCAAGAGTATCCCACWGAGAAGAGCTGGACAGGCACACAGACAAGACAAGGGGACTGACTGATGCCCAGAAGGGAGCTCCTGGAGATGTAGGTAACTCTGAGAGACAAGGTCCTTCATAATCAGAAACACAAATGTGACTGCTGACCCACCTTCCAGGGCTGGAGGCGCACGCAGGATGCAGCCGTGAGCCAGAAAGCTCATGTGAGTTCAACTCCCTCTGGGATTAAGCACTAAGTTCCAGGAATATTTTGAGATACAAACTCAGCAATAAAGAATGTCTAGCAAGCACAGCTGAGCGCAGGAAAGACTCTGGGAAGGCCAGGGGTGCAGAGAAGAAGGCGGGCATCATGTCTGCAGGATGGACCTGATGGACCAGAGCAAGCTCCAGGTGCCTGAGAGGTCTAGGGGCTCTGTGGGAAAGACAGAGCCAGCTGCTTTCCGACAGCCCAACGTGAGCATTCCTAGCAGGAAGCATAGAACAGCCTGGGTCAGAGGAGGACATGGTGGAATGAGGGCAGAGGTGCCACATAAACAGTAGCCTGTGGGACGCGCTGGGTGCTGGCGCAGTGACACATGTGTCCTGAGTGGACCACAGCAGGAACACAACACAGGGCAAAAGGAGMTGGCAAGGGCAAAGCAAGCACAAACACAGGCATGCTAATTCAGAGCAGCAAAGGACCATGGGCAGTTAAGGGAAACCACTAGAAATGTAGACACTAGCAACTCAGGGACTGCAGGAAAGGTGCACGCACACAGAGGCAGGCCGGGAGGAAAGGCGGGAGCTCTGGATGTCCTGGACTCCCATTCTAAACTGTATTTCATGCTCCTTAAAGTGCAGCAAAGAACAAGATCTCAGTTTAAGCCCAGCAAGAGGAGGAACGGGAAGGGGGTGCTGCTAGCACAGTATCAGTTCTTACTCTTCCTAGTCAAACCCTGGGCCAAGGCCAAACCCCAGAATAACTGTATGAAAGCAAGCCTTCTTACTTGTAACCAGGACACGGCACCATAGCAAATAAGAGGGGAAACCAAAAGCAGGAGAAAACCAACAGAGACTTCTTTAGAGAAGACCAAAAAAAAAGGGGGGGTGTGTGTCTAGCATGTCTTTTTTCAGTACAAGACATCTTCTATTTCACAGGAACAAGGTGACTCCCCCAGTCCATGCAGAGCCCCCACATCTGCAGCTAAGCTGTGAAAACCATTCCACGGTACCTAAAAGAAACTGTTTTGCACTCAAATTGCACCTCTTAAGACACTTCCCCTCCCAAATCAAACATCTACCCTGCGTTCTTGCTAAAATGAAAGATATGGGCATAAAGAAAACCTGCAAAAAGACCAAGCAGAAGTGAAGCCACAAGTCCTCCAGTCCTCCGTGGACACTTGTAAGAGAACCTGAGGTCTGGGCCAGAGGAGATCACTCTCGGCACTCTAACAATTAGAGAAGTTAAAGACCGAGGGGGTGGGGGGTGCTGCCACAGGCCTTCCTAGTTTGGGAGCCAAGACTACTCATGGCAAGAAAGATATCAAATCCAGCTTCAGACTGACCAGAGGCAGTTACTAAGTTACAAACTTGAGGAATCTCGAGGTGGTGAGTGAAGTCTGCTGTGTGGAAGCACTGACATGCCTGCTCAGCAGGCGGTCTACACTGTGTGTGGCTGCAAACACCAGCATGCAGGGGTCACCACACTCTTGGCAGGCTCCCGCCCTCTCACCTGGTAGAGGAATCTTTGGCTGAAGTGCTGCATGGCCCCCTGCAGCTGACTGCGCTGGGACTGCCACTGCTCATAGTTCCGCACGTACTCAGCAGTGGGCCGCTGCCAAGTGGTTGTCCGGGTGTTGTGGTCCACGTAGTACAACCTCCCTCGGGGGTCTGTGCGCTTCTCCCACCTGGAAACAGGAGCTCAGACTGAGTACRAGACCTCACCATCCTTGCTGCTCCCCCTCCCCTATATTCTAAGAATGTTCTCAGGAAGTCTTGCAAGGAGTTGATTCTCTTGGRCCACAAGTGGGCACATGACCTAGGACCTATGCTGGGGCAATCAAAGTGAATCTCAGAATATTTGCTTAGAATTCGAGGAGAGAAAAAGTCTTTCACCTTTTCTGAATGCAAGTGAGAAAGCACATGCCCAACAGTCACTTGTTGGCCCAGTAGATAGCGGGACAGAAAAATGGAAGACAAGCTGGCCCTTGAGTCATAGTCCTGAGATGCAAGATCTAGACTCACTAGATATCGGGGTATCTAAACTTTCCATCACATCACAGGAGCTGAAGACTCCCTGTAATGCTTAAGTCACACTGGGCATCGGTCTCACTGTGTAGCTTGGGCTACTGTGTGACGCACTAGAGTCACGCTGGCTTTGACCACAGACACCTTCCTGCCTCGGGCTCTCAGGACTGGGATTAAAGGTATATGCCACCATGCCCGACTTTGGATACTAATTTCTGTGCTTTATTTCTCTAGGATAGGTGACTTCTCGGTGCCATTGGCATCTTGGTGTCTTGGGCATCCCTCTGCACCCCTCTCTCTAAAGTGGACAGTTGTATGTCTACAACACTCTGCTCTGCATTGCTGTCCCAAGTCATCTTACTCTTTCTTCCCCACAGGACTTCCCATGGCCTCTGGCTTGGGTCCAGAGAGTGCTGTGAGCTGCACCCATCTTTCTTCTGGGTTGGCTTGCTCTCATATGGTGAAGTAAATCACACAGAACTCCCCGAGTGGGGGCTCCAAAGGCAAGTGTCTGGAACCCAGCATGTCTGAGGGTGCCTTTATCCCATCCTCCACAGTGGAATGTTAAAGTGACAGGAAGCCATTTTCCATCCTTAATGGGATGGCCCACTCTAGAGCTGCTGCGGCATTCCTGACTTCTAATCCTTTCTGTGTACCCCATTTTCTCCCTCTGGAAGCTTCCAACATCTATTCTTGGCACCCTGAAATTCCATTAGATGTGGCTTGGGTGGGTCATTCTTCATTTTCCAGGCTGAACCCTGTTAATCTGCATACTACATATTTCCATTTTGGTAATCCTTTTCTTTTTGTTTTTTGAGACAGAGTCTCACTATATAGCTACGGCTGTTCTGGAATTCATTACGTAGACCAAGATTGGTCTGCTTCTGCCTCTCCGGTGCTGGGATTAAAGGTGTGCACCACCATGTCCAGTGCTTTTTTTCCTTTAAAATTTTTTATATTACATTTTATTTAAAGTGTGTGTGTGTGTGTGTGTGTGTGTGTGCACATGTATGTGTATACCAGAGTGCACATGTGCATGTATGTGCATGTATGGTGGTGGGGGATACATTTCAGGAGTCTGTGGGCCCCAGGGACTGCACTAAGGTCAAGTGGCCAGCACTTTCMCCCATCTTGCCACACCCCAGTTTTGGCAGTTTTCTATTTCTGTTGTAACAGTCACTTCCTATTCTCTGTTTGCCTGTTCCCTCTTGCTCATACTTGGGGACCAGACTGCTTAAACTCATCTTCTAATTTTCATGTCTCCAAACATTCTAATGCGTTTGGGTTTTCTTTTTTGTTTGTTTTTTGGTTGTTGTTGTTGTTGTTGTTTGGCTTCTGACATGGTCTCATGTTTCAGGCTGGCTTCCGGCTCATCATGTAGCTGAGGATAGCCTTGACTTCTGATCTTCCTGCTTCTGCTTCTCACAAACTGAGATTATGGGGTTGGACTGTTGACTCAGAACTGGCTAAGACCACTGCTGCTCTCACAGAAGACTCAGGTTCAAGCCCAACGCCCACATGG
>BDUI01004390.1:56776-69152 GCA_002335545.1 Apodemus speciosus
AAAAATTTCTAAATAAAGAAATATGCATCATGAAAAGGCAATGGCCTGTAATCTGGACACTAACAGAAGCTCAGTTACACGTTCATTTATAAATTTTCATAAAAGATAAAGGTATTCTGTGATTTCTCCCAGTGCCCTCTTGAATAGCATTTCAGGTCTACAAATTGGGAGGGTCAATTTGGAAACTATGTTCTTTCTGGGTTCTAACACCAAAAAGCCAACCAAAGAGCCTGCTGTCCCCACTCCTGTGCATTCAGCAGTGTTGGTGGCTGGCTCTAGTCAAAAAGAGCAGTCTCTGAGCCCTGATGTGGTCCTCTGGATACTGAGTGAGGTTCTAAGTACCCCTGGAAAACTGGGGGTTCCATCCTCTTCTCTAGAACATCCTACACATAAAAGTGGGGAGCGGTACCTCCTCACCCCATCCATCTCACACACACATGGGCACATTCTAAATGCTCTAAGAAAAGGACACTGTCCAAACTCCACCTCAGAAAAGTGTTTTAGCCTCTGGCCAAGAGAGGAAAGGGGTGGGGGACAGGCTTCCCTGGGCTGCTGAATAAAGAACATTTTCAGAGCCTGGAGTTTTCCAACTGCTTGGAAACAGGAAGTGCCCAATCCCAGAGAACAGTAAGCTTCACACACGCCCTACAGAAAGACGTGTTGAGCCATTAGCCCTAATTGCCTGGGACTGACCCAGAAGTGAGGCCGGCCTTCCAGGCATCTACTCAGCGGAAAGCAAACAGTTTGCTGGGGATACAAGCAGCCATTTTCTCTCCTTTCTGCCAGAATGATTCTGCTCTGTCTCTCTCAAAGTATAGCACATAAATTTGAAAGTAAGAACAATCCATGTAAATCTATAACTTCATCATAAAGTGTTTTTACTTCCCTTTAAAAAATAAAATAAAATAATTAAAAAAAAGAAAATAAGAACAATACAAAGTCTCCCACTTAGGAAATAGAAAATAAAATCTCTACAGGGATACAGGAGCAGTTGGTTAATAATCTTCTTTCAAAATCAAACATGTTACCCCCCCCCCACCCAAAATAATAATAAATGGCCTTTTCAGAACTCCCTCTCACCACTGCAGTTTTATTCAGGGTTGAGATAATAAGAATTATCTGCAATGGTTTTCATTGATCAGCACACTATAGGGAGAGAGGAGTTTCATGAATGCTAAGTATAAGCAGCAAAAATCACATACACTTTCTGATCAAGGATTTTTAACAACTGAGAGTTCAGAAGTGGCTTTATGAATGAGCCAGCATCTTCTCCATGGTGCAGGTGACACCTTTCCAACATCTGCAGAACTATCCACCGAAGGATACACACAGTCCTCAGCCTACCTCGGCAGGTCACTAGTGCTGAGCAGGACAGAACCGAGCTCCTGTGAAATGATTTCCTTCTGTATTGTCTGTGTGGGCATGGGCCTACAGAGCTCAATGGACAAGCCACAGGAGTGGCTCAGCTCTCTCCTACGCAGGCCTGGGAACTGACCTCAGCAGTCAGCCTAGAGAGTGAATACCGTCCCTGTTGAGCCATCGGACCAGTCCTAAAACATTTATTTTTCCAAAAGCATTTACTTGGAGGTAGGGAAGGTGCCACGGGGCAAGTGTGCGGGCTCCGGGCAACCTGCAGGAGTCAGTTCTCTCCCTCCACCTGTGGGGCTAGGCTTGCTGGCAAGTATCTTCTGCTAAGCCATCTTGCCAGCGTGGGACATTGGTTTATTTTGTACCACACTGATGACCAGGGTGGACAGTGGGACAGTCCTAACCACAGTCTTAACTAAAATAAGACCATTTCCCAGGTCAGAAGCAGCCTCTCCCCCTGTGGGTCCTTCAAAACCTTCAAAGCAATCCTCGCCTATCTCCCAGTACATTTCACACACAGCGTTTCCTGGGGTATCTCCATGAGGATGCACGATATCACCACATAACCAACATGTAAGCCGGCCAGCCGGCCACACAGGTGACGCAGAGGGATGGATTCAATTGATGATATAATTTATTCTGTCCTTTGGGGGGGGAAATGCTCTTTTAATTTTTTTTCTACATTTGTTTATAAGGGGTGTGTGTGTGTGTGTGTGTGTGTGTGTGTCTGTGTGTCTGTGTTGTCGTCAAAGGACATAAACTCAAAGTGCCTGGCTTAGTAGCGAGTGCCTTAACACACTGAACAATCTGGTCAGTTCCTGGAATTCATGGTCCTAATCTCCTCTGACTACATAGTTTTCCTTTGTCTTGCTGGAGTTGTCGTCTGGGAGGAGATCTTTGCTACACAAAGAGAGCAAGAAAAAGTGTACCCAGCGTAGCCCTGGCCACAGCTGAGGGGACAGCCCAGTCCCAGCAGCTCAGCACCTAGAGCCTCAATCCTTCATGGCCGGCCAAGGTGGAACTCAGGAGGGAGAAAGCTCGTCACTAGTCAGACATGCTCCCACAACCCACGAGGGCAGTGAGCTCCACGGTCCACAGAGCTCCACGGTCCACGTAAGTCCCAGCACAAAGCACGCCGACCAGCACGGGTGGTTCAGGTGCTGTGAGATGCACAGAGCAAGCATCTCACASCATTCTCCATTCAATACACGGCAGCTCTGCCAGAGATCCCTGGGCACTGGGCAAGACACAGCCACATTGTTTCTAGCCTGGGGAGGAGAGTGCCATCCTGAGACACAAGACTACTCACCCAGCCGGAAGAGCATCGGGGGCCTGGGCAGCAGCAGGCAGCTGCTGTGTCCCAGAAGTGCTGGGCTCCTCTCCCTCGGCCGGTGTGGATGGTGCAGGGAGAGATGTCGTGTTGGGATTTGAGGACACACTCAAGGCTGCTGCAGGCGAGGATGTCACACCAACAACCGATGGTTCTTCAGGATCACTGACTGTAGTAGGTTCTTCACTCACTGTAAATGCATAAACCACACTTAAAGATAACAGAAGAATAATTTTTTCTCTCTTACTAGGTTTCGCATGCCATACACAACACTGTATCTGTGATACTGGTCTACTCAGATTAGACAGCTGAGTTTTATAAAAGCAGGCCTAGTACGAAGTGGTTCTGGCACTCCGGAGGTAGAAGCAGCTCACTCCACATTTTTACACGTCCTTCAGTGTGAATCAAGATTATGTGCACCTGAGTAATTGCCAGATTCAACTGGCTAATGCTAGCTGTCAGCGGAAACCAACAAGTCTTCCTAGGATGTCACCAAGCTAGACTTCTGAGGTGTGGGGCTCACTGGTTGAAAGCCTTGAGCTTTGTTTATTTACTAATTTTGCAGTGCTGAGGATCAAACCCAGAGCCCTGCGTGAGCTAGGCAAGTGCACTGTCACTGTCAGCTCAGAGCTGCTCGCCTTCTTGTCCGGGTTGATGCTAACTGGAAAGCGGCTAGCTCGGCTGCTTAGTAACTAAACCTGTAGAGTAAATGTTTCTCCAACATGAATGCAAAAGTTTCTGTTTATATTCTATGCAGGCCAAGCTAGAACACAAAACAGATGGCAATCCTCTTTATGCAAATCTATAAACTTTATGCAACTCCAATCTTAAAAAAAAAATCAAAAAACAAAACAAAAAAAACCCAAATCTTAGATAAATTTACTGTAAAATTTATAAAGAAAATCTAAATTTGTAAAAATAGAGATGAAAATCTCCAAAAGAGTGCAGGGTTTCTGTTGGGTTTCCTCTACCATATCAGACTTATTATAGAGCTACAATAATGTACAAAATCCGGGACTAGAGAGATGGTTCAGCAGTTAAGAGCACCAACTGCTCTTCTGAAGGTCCTTAGTTCAAATCCCAGCAACCACATGGTGGCTCACAACCATCCGTAACGAGATCTGACGCCCTCATATCTGTACTGAAGCTGTGTCTGAAGACAGCTACAGTGTACGTACATAGAGTATATACATGAATCTTTAAAAAAAATAATAATGTACAAAATCAGGAAAAGTCAGAGAATGAGAAAAGTAACAAAGTTCAGAAACGACAATTTAATAATTCTTCGGAGGTTACAAAACACTGAGGTTCTAATTCCCTTGGTGTGGTCTTCACTTACTGGGGGACACTTCTAATAAGGAGGAGCCGCCACCCTCAAACACTCTGCTTCCCCGAGGTTCATGTTTGTTTGTTTTTTTGTTTTTTTTTGTTTTTTTTTTTTTTTTTTTTCGAGACAGGGTTTCTCTGTGTAGCCCTGGCTGTCCTGGAACTCACTCTGTAGACCAGGCTGGCCTCGAACTCAGAGATCCACCTGCCTCTGCCTCCCAAGTGCTGGGATTACAGGCGTGCGCCACCACGCCCAGCTTCCCCGAGGTTCATGTTTGTTTGTTTTTTTGTTTTGTTTTGTTTTGTTTTTTTTTGTTTTTTCGAGACAGGGTTTCTCTGTGTAGCCCTGGCTGTCCTGGAACTCACTCTGTAGACCAGGCTGGCCTCGAACTCAGARATCCRCCTGCCTCTGCCTCCCAAGTGCTGGGATTACAGGCGTGCGCCACCACGCCCGGCGCAAGTACACTTTCATTAGTTCATCTGTCACTCTAACAGCCTGTGAGGAGAATGCTATTCCCACTTGACAACAGATGAGCAAGCTCTGTGACTACTCAGTGCTCTCCAGGCAGCAGGCAGCAGGACTGATGTTCAAAGCTAGAGTATTGTGAGGAGGAGATAATGGAAAGAAGGAAATGAAGAGGGCTTGGATGTTCTCCTGGATGAAGGAGGAGTAGAGGAGCCAGGGCAGGGGGGTAGAGGAGGGACCAGGGCAGGTGTGTAGGGGAGGGACCAGGGTAGGGAGTTGGGGGGGGGGCGAGGGGGGAGGGTACCATGGCAGTTGAACAGCTGCTGGTTTTTGTGACTCTGAGTGTTTCACAAGGCTCCTCTGTGATATTGGTTGACACTTTAATTTTATGAATCACATTTATTCAAGGATAGGAAACCCTTTGGCCAAGAAAAAGATCAGGAATTGGACATCTTTTTCTTAATCCCAGGCAAGCCAGCCTACCATGTGATGAACTCCAAGTTCAAAGAGAAAAGGAGGGAGGAGATCCTATGTCAAAAGCAGGTGAAGAGCGCTGAGCGCTGAAGCTGCCTGCACGAAGGGCGAAGGGCGCCACAGCGGCAGCCTCTTTCAAAAGCAACAATGCATGGAAGCAAAAGGAAAAACAGCAAGGTTGTATGAGATACAGGGGAAAGGTTAGCAAAGGCACCCCTCAGTGCCTGACTGGTAAGATTAGATCTTAGATTACATAGATTAATATAACTCTATTTCTAGCATGCCTCTAGAAATTTAAAGTCCAGAATTTGTTTTGAGAAATGTGTGAATTTTCAACGAGAACAAGTAACAAGGCAGAGCTATCCCTTTTAGACTTCAGAAAACACACTACGCCAGGGCTGGAGAGATGGCTCAGCAGTTAGGCGCACTGGCTGCTCTCCCAGAGGACTGGGGTTCAAGTGTCAGCACACACATGGCCGCTCCCAGCCATCTCTAACTCCAGTCCCGGGGCATCTGGCTCCCCGTAAAGAGGGCCTGGTCAGGCAGCCCCACGGTGAGAGCCACAGGCAGGCAAAGCATCTATATACCTAAGGGAAACATTTAAAGACACAACCCCAATCATCAAAATTTGTGGGACTCACTCAAAACAAACAAAGTCTCACAGTATAGAAGAAAGTAGTAAGTGCTAAATTAAGTAAAAGTCACTATGAAAAACTGCTTAATTAACACTCAGAGAGAACAGGATTCCAATATAGAGAAAGATTAACTTGGGGCTGGTGTGCAGCTCAGTGGTAAGTGTGTACATGCCATGCATGAGGTCAGGAGTTCAATCTCCAACTTCCAAACAAAACAAAATAAAAAACAGCTAGTAAGAATAGACCATGAGGCGGAACTTATTAACACTGATAGCCTTAAAAACTAGAACAGAACAGTATTGACAAGGTCAGAGAAAAAAACCTCATATGCTACTCTGTGAAATTTTTATGCAGCCTTGGCCATATAAGCAATCCTTTTTAAAGGAAATTTATTTCCTTTTTATTGACTCCAGAATTGGACTTAAAAGCTATGAACAGTGGCCTGCATATACAGTGCAGCTACTCAGAAGGGCCCAGAGGGAGAGCTACAGCCTGGGTATTCAAGGCCAGCCTAGACAGCACAGCTGTAACTGTCCCTTCAAAAGTGTTTCTATTTTTCCCCAGAACAAGCCTGTATGCAAAGAGGAAAGCGTGCATGGCTGTAACTGTGACACTTTCAACACCGAGGCAGGGGAGTGCTCTGGTGCAAGGCCAGCCTGCTGCACAGTCTTCCAAGCTAGCTAGGGCTACACAGCACCACTCCTATCTCAACAAAACAAAACAAAAATAGGGAACTACGTAAGAGTTGAGGAAGAACAGTTAAATGATGGATGTCTGTTAGCTATACTAGTTTATTATTCTAATTTGATTTCAGTTGGACTCTCATAGTCCTGGCCTCCCTTGAACTGTTTATGAGGGGCTCGTGCAAGCTAGGGAAGCCTCTGCCAACTGCTGACAAGCTACACTCCGATCATGGAAACCGTTTGTAAACGTAACTAAGGGGCTGGAGAAGAAAGAATGGCTTAGTAGTTAAGAGCTTTGTTTTTCCCCCTAACATCTTTTATGTGCGTAAGTATAATACACAGCCAATAGGAAACGATTACATTGCTCTTGCATGCCTGTGAGAACCCCATCAGGAGGCACAGCTGCGTATTCTTTCAGAGGACTAGAGTTCAGTTCCCAGCATTAGAGAGGGCTCACAATCTCACAATCGCCGGCAACTCTTGGTCCAGGGGACCTGATACCCTTTTCTGGCCTTCTTGGGGTATATATGCACATACAGATAAATGTTCATGCCATTAATAAAAATAAATCCTTGCTTGTTTGTTTGGGTTTTTTATTTGTTTGTTTTTTGAGACAAGAGTTTCTCTGTGTAGACCAGGCTGGCCATGAATTCAGTGCTCCCCCTGCCTCTGCCTCCCAAGTGCTGGGATTAAACAGGTATGCCATCACCGCTGGCTAATAGAAACACATTTTCTTAAGAGTAGACAAGAAGACACACAGATAAATGGAAGCATGTTTTTTAAAAAAAAAAAAAAACGAATGAAGTGAAACAAAAACAAATATCCATGCCTCATAATTAAATTACTCATAAAGATAAGAGCTTTGGGCTAAGCACCACCCTCACTCTGTATGCCCCCTCCCAACCCTTCCTATGTTTTATATGGCTTATTCCTTATAACATCTTACAATACACACTCTGGCCCTAATTTTACAAATGAGGAAAAAAATGCTAGCAAGTAAGCCACTGAGTCTTAAACATACACTGCATATAGGAGTCCAGAGCCCACCACATCCTGTATAACCACTCTGCATGGAAATCACATTTAAGGGAGCTGTAACAGATGAAAGTCTGGGGAGAAATTCTCAATAAAAATTAGACAGTAAATCACTGTGCACACATCCCAGGGAGGTGCGGAACCACCAGTCTACTTCTTGGACCACCACTCCTAAAACTTAGAAACATGGCATTGATACAGAGAGGCTGCCAATCACTCTCATTTTATAAAATAGATACTCTACAGTTGTAACAACGAGAAAAAGCCAGTTGGGCCTGGGGTCTGGCTTTCTTCTAAAGTCTTTTACATGTGTAAGTACGATATACAGTCAATAGGAAGCTGTTCTATTAATCTCACATGCCTGTGCTGTGACATCTCTATCAGGAGCCACAACTCCTACATTGCCATCCTAAAAGTTAGGACAGGCCTAACGAGGAGGGAGGGAGGCATCCTCATCCCTMTCCAGCCAAGGAGAGCCTCTGGCTGCCCACCCTGGAACAGAACAGCCTAGCTTTCTGCTTTCATATAGTCCGGCTGACAGTGAGGCCAAGATGAATTGTCATCATTGCAGAAAGTGGGGAGAAAAGAGGCAGAGTCAGAGACAAAAGGGAGAGGGTTGGGAGAAAAAGAGGCAGAGGTGAGACGGAGGGGGGGGCGCAGGAGGGGCAGAGGAAGAGGGGAAGCAGAGGGGAAACAGAAGAAGGGGGGAGGCAGAGAGAAGCCAGAGGCAGAGGATAGGAGAGACATGGGCCTTTGTGACAAACTCCCTAAACTGGGGTTTTTTTTGGGGGGGGGAGGTTGGGGGGCAGTTTCGAGACAGGGTTTTTCTGTGTAGCCCTGGCTGTCCTGGAACTCACTCTGTAGACCAGGCTGACCTTGAACTCAGAAATCCGCCTGCCTCTGCCTCCCAAGTGCTGGGATTAAAGGCGTGTGCCACCACCAGCTATAAAATGGGTTGTTTGTTTGTTTATTCAAATAGGTCATGCATATATAAGACACCTACGGTTGGGTGTGGTAGACTTGGGGGAGTGGTAGGTATATCCCTATGAGTTTGAGGTTCATCTGGTCTATCCCTATGAGTTAGGCCTATCCCTCAGGCCTGCCATGCTACATAGTGAGATCCCGCCTCAAAAACAAACAAACAAAAAAAAAATCAAAACACCAGGCAGTGGTGGCACATGCCTTTGATCCCAGCACTTGGGAGGCAGTGGCAGGCGGATTTATGAGTTCGAGTGAGTCTTCAGATTGAGTTCCAGGACAGCCAGGGCTATACAGAGAAACTCTGTCTCAAAAAACAAACAAACAAAAAACCACAATGGAACTGGGRACCCAGCTCAGTGGTTAAGCATCTTCCAGAGGATCTGGGTTCAGTTCCCAGCACCCACACTGGGTGGCTCCTACGTGCTTTAACTCTAGTTTGAGGAACTGTATGTGAAACCCTCTTCTGGTCTCAGAACACCTGTATGTTGTAGTGCACATACATTCCCTCAAGCAAACACATACACATAAAAACTAAACGAAATAAGTCTTTAGTTTAATCCAGGTGAAATCCAATACTGATAAGAAATTAATGAAAGAACATACTTTAAAAATGTTTTCTGTACAGAGGAATATTTTGTTTTTCACTTCTATTTTCTGAGACAGAATCTCAAGTATCCTGGGCTGACCGTGAACTTGTCATACGGCCAGAATGACCTTTGACTTCTGTTCCTCCTACCTCCTCCTACCTCTCGATTATAGGCACACATCTCTAAGCGAGGGAGTTTTATGAGGTACACAGTCTATCTCAGCATGCTACCCAAACACTACCAACTGGGGTAAGTCCCCAGACCCAAAGGACTATTTTAGCATGCATGGGAACATGGAGAATAACCTTGGCTGTCCAGAACAAGTCAAAGAGACCAAAGAAGATGGGCCAATGGAATAAGTGATGGACTCAAATTCACACAAGTGCTGGTGGCTCCTCTCAGTCCACTATGTTGTGGCACAGAAGGCAATGTCCCAAGTGCAAACAGGACAGGACAGAGCATCCCGCTGTAGTGCAGGCTGCTGCTGTGTCGTCACTCACCTGTGCCATTGGCTAAGCCACTGCCGCTGGGGGTCTTCGAAGGCTGGCGGTGGCGGCTCCTCGCGCCAGGGCTTTGCTCACTGGTGGCTGTGGCTGTCCTGGCTGAGCCACCTGAATGCCTGTGCGTCCTGGAGGTTCAAAATATGAAGCAAACCGATATAAGTCACTGTGAGAAAGAAAGATGCTTCCCCTCTCGCTATTTATTAGAAGCAGGGCCTCCAGCGTTTCACTTAACAGGAGCTGGCTGAGCAGACCCACGGAAGCTTCCTTCTTGGTAAAAGCCCAAAAGGCAGCTTTGTGCAAACTTTTCCACTTGAAGTAAACAAATCTGGAGCAAATCACCCCCACATCTGAAATAACTGGCAAATACCCTGTGACCATCACATTATTTTTATTGGGCCTAAGTGTTAGAAATAAACAAAAATCTCTGGACAGATGGTTGATGAAATATTTCTCCACTAGGTAAAAGGGCCCAAAAACATGCAAATCAACTGTCTCTATAGCTGGAAGATAATTAGGCAGTGAGAAGCAATACACATGGCGGCACATCTTACCTAGAGAAGATAACAATAGCTCTGATGAGTGAGAGACAATACAGAAGCGGACCTAGCCCACAGAGATGGAAGGTTCTAGCAGAAACCTCTGACATTTTCTCAGAGCACAAAGCAAGGAGGAAAGTGTATTCTCAGGCTTGTTTTCTAGCTTGCCTTCATTCCACTCTGAAGACTTCTAACTTCTGAGTTTCTCTGCTTGTTGGGTTTGGCCCTTTCGTTAACAGACATTCTCGGTATGCCCATAGTCATTTCATTGGCAATGACCAGATGATTTAAATTCTACCTACCGAATGAAGACAAATCTGTTTCTTTCCAGGAAAGGAAACAAAGGTTGAGAAAACAACTTACACCACAGGACGTGGGGCAGACGAGCCATCAACAACAGACCGGATCACAGTGACCCCAGAGGGAACCATATGCACTAAGCTACATCCCATGACCTGGGCCCTGCACTTTAAGGCATCATTTTCCCTCAGCACGGCCACTCTTGACAGTGGCTCTAGTGCCTTCATTCACAGGTACAGAAACAAACAAAAGCCAGTTCTATGGAGGGAGAGCTTGGAATAGGTCCACCCAGCCCCTCCCCACCCGCTTTCTTGGCTGGAGGGGGCAGTGGAATGGGTGGGCTTTTGTTGACTTTCTCTAGAGCTACTCTCCCCCAGTTAATGGGCAAGTGGCAAGACAACCTCTACCAGAGACTTCACTGCTGAGAGGAACACCCGCCAGAGTCCCCTGCTGCTGAGTACCTCTCCAGCAGGCTGGGATGGACAGACGGGCAGCAGGAAAAACAGCTGGCTTCGTAGGGAGTTAGAACTATCCCACCACAGGCTTTCTCAGGAAAAGCTTCTTTTTAGTTTCTTGCTTTTTATTTATTTATTTTTTTCAAGATAGGGTTTCTCTGTGTAGCCCTGGCTGTCCTACAACTTGCTCTGTAGACCACAATGGCCTTGAACTCAAGAGATCCACCTGCCTCTGCCTCCTGAGTGCTGGGATTAAGCATTAAGCAGCAGCAGCACCACGCATCACCTCCCCCGCCCCCCTTCAGTAGCAGATTCTTGTGACTAGATGGACCTAAAGCAAACTACTAATGATGATTACYTGAGAACTGTGAACAGGGAGGGGTGCTTTGGTTTGGGTTATGGTGTTCTTAGATTTTTCTAGTTGCTTTCTTGGAGCTTGTATACTTCTGATAAGGAAAAGAACCCATAAAAAAGATTTTTTTAAGAGAAAGAACAGTTGTCCTTAGGGTAGTGAGTGTGTGTGTGTGTGTGTGTGTGCGCGCGTGCGCAAATGTGGTGGCACACATCTGCACTCAGGATGCTGAGTTAGGAGGATTGCTAAGGGTTTGAGAACAGCCAGGGTTACACAGCAAGTTACCAGACCAAGAGCTACAAAATTAAATTTTGTCTTTAAAAAAAAAAAAAAAATCTGGTAATGGTGTCACATGCCTTCAAGCCCAGCACTGAGGAGGCAGAGGCGGCAGATTTCTATGATCTACAAAGGGAGCCCCAAGCAAGCCAAGGTATATGCCAAAACCCTGTCTCAAAAGCAAACAACTACAGTGAAAGTGAGTGAGAACAGAGAGACAGACGGAAAGAGAYAGACTTCAAGACCCAGCCACCTCTGAATCCACACTATGTAAAGCCAGTGTGGTCGTTAGAAGCTGAGAGAAGACACAACTTGGCCATAGAGGTTAAGGGCTCAGTTCAGACGTTCTTCATGTTCTATCTTATTTTTCCTCACACGAATTTCACAAATCAAAAACTGTCAACCGTGGGTCCATACCTCAACCATACCTCAAAGAATTTCAAAGCCCCGATTGGTGGGAAGAAATGTTTGTATTAAGCGCTTCACAAAAACAGAAAGAGCGTCGACCAGTTCTGGAGGGAACTGCAGCAACTGCCCAGTGGGGCTCAGTGTGTGCATGTGTGGAGGGCAGAGAGAGCTTGAGAGAGACAAGGTGGTTAATGAGGTTTATTCCAGCCAAGATTCTTCTTACACAGACAACAAAAGGCCTTTCCAGTTCATAACCCAGTCCCTCGGGGAGTGGGAGCAGCAAGGACACTGCTGGACACACAGGATTCCCTCCTGAGCCGAGGCTCTTTGTCCTTTCTGTCGGGCAGCTGGTTAGGGAGAACAGGGTGGGGCTCGTGGCTCTCCTGGCTCCTCCCTCCCTCTCTTCCACGAAAGGGCATGCGGTCAGAGTCGACAGAGGATACTTTCAGAAATGTTTAACCACTAATGATAGCAGCTTACCCTGAATGACAGGCTGGAGCAGGGCCGGGATCAGCCCATAAATCAGGGGCAGCTGGGACCACTTTGCAGGAATTGCCGCCTCCCAACTGAGCCCACTGCCACTGTCACCTCCAGCCCAGACACTAAACTAACACTCTCTCTCTCTCTCTCTCTCTCTCTCTCTCTCTCTCTCTCTCTCTCT
>BDUI01004390.1:69232-82241 GCA_002335545.1 Apodemus speciosus
TTCTTGCCCTTGTATTTCTATAAAACAAGACTGTCACAGGGAAGACAAAGTCTTACCAATTGAGGAAAATCTCTTCAGCAGTTTCCTCTCCTGGGTTGCTCACTCAACCCTTAAAAGATGCGATTGTGTCGTGATTACAAACTGGCTCACTCACTGAAACCACACACCACAGGCCAAAATAGCGCTAGGACAAACTCAGGCAATGGGGAGATGAGCTGGCCTTTGCCACAGACATCCTGGCTTCAGCTCTGCCAATGACTTCAACCTTGGCTTCATCCCCCTCCATACTGTAGGGATAAGAAGTCTCTGTGAAGCTCCCTTCCCCCTCTACACACACACACACACACACACACACACACACACACACACACACCAGGCAATGAGAAGACAACTTAACCACCAGGCCAGTCAGGCCAAACTCCACAATGGTTTCAAGTTGCCCAGTTACGGAAACTTAGCTCCGTTTCTGTCAAATCCTTCTCTGAACATTGGTAATATCCTTACCTCAGTTCCTTCCTCAGGAACTGAAGCCACGGAGCAATGCCAATCAAGGCCAGAGTCTGGGATGCTCTCCACACTCCTCAAAGTGGTTCTGAAGCAGAGGAGGGCTCAGGCAACTGCTCTTGACTCTCATCTTGGTCCTGAAACTTTGTCTGTATCCTGATGACCACAGCCTTAGATGTCTTGAGACATCTTGTCTCATCCTCCTTGTGAATCACTGAATTATTACTCAACTGTTACCTCTGACTGCCAGTCCCTGACCCCAAGGAGCTGACACCACAATGAAATATACTGACCTGCAGGCTTGTTCCAACACACATTCATTGCAGGATATTTGATCACACTGTGTACCCCCAAATTGTGCTATTTACTGAAAAAAAACCCCATTTCTAGTTGTGGTGTGGCTCAGCCATAGCACACACCTTTAATCCCTCTGGCTGGAATACAGACACGCCCTTAGTACACACCTTTAATCCCAAACAATGAAAGTAAAGTCAGTTTGTAAAAGGAATCCCCCATGTTTGAAAGTGATGTCTAATTGAATGGCAGAGAAAGGGACAAATCAGAGAAAGATTTAACAGAATAAGATCTGCCCAACTCACAGGAAGAGAGAGGCCGCACAGGAGAGAACAGTGCAGAGGGAGAGGGCAGCTTTAACAGGACAGGAGTAGAGAGACAGGTTGGAGAGAGGGAGAAAGAGAGAGAGAGAGAGAGAACAAGCAAGAGAGAACAAGCTAGATGCAGATGAAGACAGAAGGAACCAGAAGATTAGAACAGATTGCCAAAGTTAGTATGAGGCCAAGCAGCAATTCAGTCAGAAGCAGAGAGAAGCCAGACTGAATCAGTCAGTGTGGAGAGGAGTTTGAGCCAGCCGGCTTTCAAAAAGAGCTAGAAAGGGTGAAGTTATTCAGCAGTAAGTCTCAGAGGTTGAAAACCTTCTAAGCCTAATAAGATTGTGGGGAGGCTAGAAGCTTCCAGGACTAGGCCTAGGTTAGCAGACGGAAGCAGTAAACTGGAGACGACAATTACACCAGTGAATAAAAGATACTGTTATACACTTATGAGTCCATAATGCTGCTGTGACAAACTGTTCTTTCAAAGACACTGTCAAGAATGAGGGACCCTGAGCAGTAGTGGCTCAGTGACTGAGAGCACTGGCTGTTCTTCCAGAGACCTGATTCAGTCTGCTCACTAATGTATCTGACTCCAGCTCCGAGGAGCCCTGAGGCTTCAGTCCATCACCAGCATCTGCACTCACTGTGCACACACTTATGTGTAAATACACACACCTACACATAATTTAAAAAAAAACAAAAAACAATGCAGTCCATTGATTGCAAATACGGAACTACAAAAGGATTTTTCTCTAGAACAAATAACATTTCAAGTTCAACAATAAGCTAACTGAGTATTTTAAAAGTAAAAGGTGTGAACAGATTCTTCATCAAAGGCCTGAGGGCAGTAAAGAAACACAAAAGCATCACCAGAATCCTGAGCTCTTAGGAAAATGCAAGTTAAAACAACAATGAGGTATTTTTGTTTTCTTGTTGTGGTTTGTGTTTTTATTTTGAGACAGAGTCTCACTATGTAGACCAGGCTGGCCTCACACACAAAGGTCCAGCCGCCTCTGCCTCCCAAGTACTGGGATTAAAGGTGCCATCCTACTTCATAGCTTAAAAATAATAGTGATGGGCTGGAGAGATGGCTCAGTGGCTAAGAGCACTGACTGCTCTTCCAGAGGTCCTGAGTTCAAATTCCAGCAACCACATGGTGGCTCATAACCATCTGTAATGGGATTTAAATGCCCTCTTCTGGTGTGTCTGAAGACAGTTACAGTATACTCAAATACATTAAATAAAAACAGTATAAAAAAACAACAAAAATTAATAGTGATAATAGTTTGTATATTTTAGTTACAATAGAACTATCTCACTAACTGAGAAAAAATTAAAGTTTTAAAGGGTAGGTAACTTGCAGAGGAAGAATACCATACGTATATAGAAGGCACTTTGATGGGATTGTAACTTAAAACAAGCCTAAGACCCTATAAACATCTGTTGGTGAATGTGGAGGTTTCCTTAAAGCTGAATGCTGGCTGAATGCCAGAGGCCAAGCACACTGTGGTAGCTCAGTAACAGAGCTAGAACATGTCGTTCTTTGACCTTAGACCTGCCCGTTGGGGCAGGAAGGAGAAGTTTAAGGAGCTAACAACTGATGACTTTCCTTCAATTTCATAAGACAAGCAGGTAGTAAAACAGCCTAATCCATGTATCCCATCTGTGTGATCAGAATCAAGCACACTTGCCTGGGCACTGGAATCAAGAGGGCACCTGCCCACCATACTGTCCTCTCCTCAGACTCTTAACTGGTCACTGTCTATTAATAGCAGCATGGGAAAAAAAAGTTAAATGGAGCTGGGCCAGTTTCCAGTAAGAGAATCAGCAAGAAATGGGCATTTAAAATAGAAGTAGAGAACAGACAACCCCCCCCCCAAAAAAAGGGAGAGAGGAGGAAGGAGGGAGGGGGAAGAGAGGTAGGGGGCAAGTGGTGACAGGAAAAGAAGCACTTCTACCATTCCAAGAGGCATCTTATAAGCTAGCCTACTCTACCCATATCCTTCTCAGAGTTCCTCACTCAAACACCAATTTAAAAAAAGAAAGAAATGGAGGTGGACGGGTGGGTAAACCAAGGAAGGCACAATCAGAACTAGAATAAGACCACTGAGTCACTCCCAGAGCACTCGGTGGCCCCACTCCCCACTCTACAACCTACCTCTAAGCTGCCAGCCTCGGGAGTGACGGGAAGGAGACAACCCTGCTGCCAAGAACGGTCTAATGACAGGAAGACAAATGATTGACTTTTGCTCAGCCTGGAGGAGACAGCGATGCTCTCAATGACTGCTACTTTACTGGACTAAGGTGTCTCTAAGAGAGAATTAATTGTCCCCCATCTACTCTAACTTCAGGTCGCATGTTGAGCTTTACTGATCAGAAAACCCCACTCTGCCAAACTCACAAGGCAGCTCAAGTTCAGAATCCGGGAAATGAGTCAGCACAGATTGGAAGAAGACGTTTAAGAAAGGCCCAGGGACAGAGGTAGTGACATGTGAGACTGCCATAACCAGCACTAAAGGACATGGGACATTCATACAGGACTGTGTCCTATAGGCCATCAACCTGCGCTAACATACGAGAGGACTGCAGGGAACTGGTCTGCAGGAAGTTGGAGCACCAAGCTGTCTGTCAAACTCTTCCCACTGGAACTGGGTGTGTCTTAACCTGGCTGACAGCTCAAATCCTGAAGGAACTGACTACTGATCAGGTCCTAGTAGCTGACCCTAGTCTATACTAGTATACCAGGGGGGTCCTCTACAGAGTCAACCAGCTGGAGATCAAAAAGAACTGAGGGGGCATACATAGTGAATGCAGACAGACTTTATTTTCTGCTATCATTCCTTAAACTATTTGCATGGCCTTTAAGTGGTTTCTATACAGGGACTTAAGATATATGGGAAGATTTAGGTAAGTTACATGGTTGCACCTCTTTACCTGTGTCCTGTTGAGTGTCTGTGAATTCTGGTCTAGGCGACAGGAAATCAGTCCCCAGGGCTAGTGAGAGGCAACTGTACTGTGGACACAGTGAGTAATTTCTAACTCATTTAACTCATGGGACATGACAAGTCACAAAGGCAGACATGCAGCAGGAGGGAGGGAAGGAAGCAATGGACATTCCCCCAGCTGCTGCTGTGCCCTCCTACCCAAAAATACAGGTCCCTGCTCATCTGCTTATCTGCACCCTTCTCCTTGGACTCTCAACCCACTTGGAGCCAAAGGCAAATCCTAGGTCTGAACGTGCGTGCTTCGGTCTAGTGCAAATCCACTTCCAGCTACATGTTGCTGCACCCCAAGCCCTCACCACTCCCACTATGGCACTTGGACTTTCAAGTTTGTATTTGGTTTTGTTTCTGTTAGTTTAACATCTGTCTTCAATAAGGTTCATGAAAGAGGAAGCATGTCTGGTTTTGTGATTCTCCATACCCAGCACCTAATTTGACTTCATTGGAGGCAGTTAAGAAATAGTGGTCTGATGAATGAGAAAAGCAAGGCTGGTCCAGAAGCATGCTCAAACCTGTAATCTGTATACTGTGTCAGTAGTCACTCACCGCCACCCCCAACTCTGCAAATACTGAAATCTACACGCAGATAAGGTACAATGGAAAGTCTCTGTAGGAGCTAGGTAAGTTTCATGAACCCCAGTTCAGGTCTCAGAGGACCCTCACACAAGTTGAGTTGCAGGCAGTCTGAGGGTTAGTCTGAAATGGGTTGTAGCAGAGGCAGAAGACAGCAATTGATGTGGGGATGGGGTGCCATTTCCTGAAGAGGCTCATAGAAGGTGCTCCTTTAAATGGTTCAGGCAAGGAAGCTGCATTCTATACTGGTCTAGTGTGCTTGCTAAGTTTACAAACCTAATTTGTCCAATATAATTTTATTTTGTTTTCTTTTGAGATAGTATGGAGTAGCCCAGGCTTGCCTCTCATTCCCTACTGTAGGCAAGGCTGGCCTTGAACTAGGAACTTCCAAAGGGTTAGGATTATGAGTTGGTTAGGGTTACTATTCCTAGCATAAAACACATGATCAAAAACAAGTTGGGAAGGAAAAGGTTTATTTGGCTCATACTTCCACATCACAGTTCATCCTCAAAGAAAGTCAGGACAGGAATTCAAGCAGGGCAGGAACCTGGAAGTAAGAGCTGATGCAGAGGCTGTGGAGCAGTGTTGCTTACTGGCTTACTACCCACGGCTTACTCAGACTGCTTTCTCAGAGAACCCAGGACCACCAGCCCAAGCGTGTACCACCCACAATGGGCTGGGCCCTCCTCTGTCATCACTATCTAAGACAATACCCGAGAGCTGAATCTTTTGGAGGCATTTTCTGAACTGCAGTTCCATGCTCTCTGAGCAGTCTAGCTTATGCTGACTTGATGCTCCATAGCCAGCACAGATTATAAGGCTGGAACACCCCACCCAACTCTCTGGCTAACTCTGATTCTCGCAGTGCTGATACTTTGTGGAAGTTATCAACCTTTGCCTCATAGATACTAGCTGTTTCTTATACAACAGTATGTAGAGCCATTCCACCTTAGTTTTTTGACTCAAAAAAAAAAATGGAGCAAACTGTTCTTTTATAAAATGAAGCAACACAATGCCCCATCTCTAAACAAAATGCTTTCTCCAGCATGTGGCAGAAGAGAAAAATTAGAGACTCTGCTCCAGAGAGCTGACACATCATTCCTGGCCTAAGGACACAAAGAGCCGAGTGGGGAGATGCAGAGGTGCCAATTCTCAAACACATAGCTGTGCAGTACCATCGGTGCAGTCCCTGCACAGTGCCCCATCTGACCCGAGTTCCCTGGGACCTCTCCTATCGAGGCATGCCTTTGGACTCCCTTGACCATCGCCAAGGGACAACATTGCAGGGACTGGCTCCTTTGTGAGGCGGGTGCTTCAAGGCCCAGTAAGTACTCGAGAACTTGGACAACTACATATGAGACTTGACTGCTCTTCAAAGGTTAGAAATATTCTTTTTTGGTAGATTCAGAGTACTGCCGTTTACACGTTCTTTCCTGAAACAAGACTTGGTTACCTGGCAACTGATGTGTGAGTCTAGGGTCAGCTTTCTAAAAGCTGCAGGGCTCTGAAAAGAAGAGTCTATGCAAGTGTTCAATATGGAAAACATCAAGCATGGGGAAAGGCAGCGGACGAAACGAGAGGGACGGGCTAGGCTGGGAGATCCCCACACTTGTGAGAGGGACTCAAGGTCTGGGAAAAGGCCAGGGAGGTGAAAAAACAAAAAGTCCCTCCACCCGTACTCTCGCACCTCAGAGCGAGGCGCAAAGGAATGTAAACCAGTAGGCAAGACCCACCCTCGGGTCCTGGCAAAGGAAGCTCAGAAACACAAGGCTCTTTCAGCTCAGCAAACACCGAGTGAGCTACGTGCAGCAAGGCACCAGCACGGCTCCACCTCGGACGCAAAGAAGACTGGGGAGTTCACAGCCCGCCCGCCCGCACCGCCCACCCGAGGCACTCAGCCTGGAGTCTCAGTCCACTCCCCCTGCAAACCTCCTTCTGCAAGAAAACCAGCAAACTAAAGAAGAAAAAATTCCTTCTGATTCTCTAGTCCATCATCCTCTAAATGTAAAGAAAAGTATGATTTAATTGAAAGCCCAATGACCTCGGCTCAATCCCTGGAACCCATATTGATGGAAGGAGATAACTGTCTGACCTACACACACACACACACACACACACACACACACACACACACACACACACAAAGTCATTTTCATTTTAGAGGAGAAACAAAAATAAGTATTTGTATCCTATCCTACTTTGGGTCTTCACTAATTTCCTTTTTCCCTCTGTTATAAAAACACCTCACCTTCAAAGGCCATTTGTCAGAACATCACATAGATCCAAAGCACAGAAATGCGACCAGTCATCAAAAGCTCAAACTGAAACTGTGCGCTCGGCATCACGATGGAAATGAGTTCAAACATACCACAGATCACATGAAACAGACAGGCCAACCGACTGCACAAAACTCCAAGTGGTCATGAACAGGCTTCTTTTGCTTAAAGATCAGGTAAATGCTTTCATAAGAAAAGCACCTAGGGCATAAAGACCCGGGAAAGGGTCAACCTTAACTGGATGGGTGCATAAATGCCCTGCAGGGTCAGAGACAGAGCTCTGGAGGTAAAGGTGCCTGCTGCCTTCCTTGAGGACCTCAGTCTGATCCCTTAGAGCCTACATGGTAGAACAAGAGACTAAGCAAAAACTAACTAACTAAATGTAAAAAACAAAACAAAAAAATCACACACACACACACACACACACACACACATATATATATACATATATATATGTGTGTGTATATATATATATATATATATATATATATATATATATATATATATATATATATATATATATATGAACAATGCCAAGTAGTACATTGAGAAGCTGGAAGTAGACAGCTTCATTAATATTAAACTAAAGGATTTCTTTTACAATTTTTAAAATTAGAAGCAGGAAAAACAGCTCAGCGATTAAGAGCATTGGAGATCTTAGTCCAGTTTCCAGCACCCACATCATGTATCGCACACCACCCTCAAACCCAGTTTCAGGAGATCCAAGGCATTTGCACACTGTGGTACACACACTGTAAATAAAAAGGGAGAGTTTCTTTACAAGACGATGTATCCTTTGTGCAGGCGTAGTTGGATGAGCGGTTGTAACAACCATGACCTGACTGTGACCTGACTACCTCCAAAATCCAGACAGGGAGTTTCTCCGCCGCCCCGGGTCCCAAGCCATTGCGGACTAGATTTCTCTCTGCCACGTTACCTTTCTCAAGTGCTATACAAGTTTTTGTTATGTTTAACATAATACTTTTTAAAAAGTGAGTTTCTACCAAGTTGTCATCTTCTTTTTTTAAAAAAACAAATGCGTATGGCTGTCTGTGTTACAGCGTGTCTGTGCACCACATGTGTGTCCAGTGTCCATGGCGGCCAGGAGAGAGCATCACATCTCCTGTGGACTGGAGTCTCCTGTGGACTGGAATCTCCTGAGACTGGAGTCGCAGACAGTTGCGTGCCTGCTGCTCGGGCTAAATAACTTTCAAGAAAAAGAAGTGGCTGGGCATGTAGCTTTCCAGCATGCAAGAGGGCCTGGACTCATCCCCAGCACCCACGCCCCACCCGCCAGCCCCCACACACATGCACTTTCCCTCACTCTCCCCAACCCATCCCTTCAGCGTTCAATCCCTAGCCCCAGGCCTCCTAACATCTTTGCTCAGAGGCCGCCTTTCCATGGCACCTCTCTTGAACGGCCCATTTTAATTCTTTGCTCCAAGTTTATGGGACACTTTTGTAATTCTTTGCAAAAGTCAAACGACTGAGAAGAGACAATAAGACAAAGTCTTGCTAGGTACTGAAGCTGGCTTTACCCTCCCAAGCACTGGATTACAGGCATATGGCACCACTTATTTAAAATAATAAAGTTGAGTGAAATTAGAAGAAGAAAAAGGAATACTCTGAGACTCCCATAGAATAGGACTAGGTCACAGTCTGAGACTCCCGTAGAATAGGACTAGGTCACAGTATGAGACTCCCATAGAATAGGACTAGGTCACAGTATGAGACTCCCATAGAATAGGACTAGGTNTAGAATAGGACTAGGTCACAGTATGAGACTCCCATAGAATAGGACTAGGTCACAGTATGAGACTCCCGTAGAATAGGACTAGGTCACAGTATGAAGTCTCCAGGTGGCATGAGAGGTTCCGGGTAGCTGTAATGGTGACAAAGTGCTGGAGGCAGATTCCAGAGTGAGGTGGATGAATAAGGAACTAGAAAGACAGGAGGCACAAAGAACGCTGAAATGAGTATCCTCATTAAATTTCTAATAAGGTATATAATTTCATGAAACCATAAAGCAATATAAAATTTAGGTTTTAGTTCTGTGGCTATGTTTATCTATAACAAAATAGGGAGAAAGGCCTCAAATATAGAATTGTTTTAGCATTTGAAAGCAGTCACCCCTTTTATGCTATTAAGTTGGCATCATAAAGACAGTTACTAAGCTAAACCCCAATTACCACCTCCATTAACTGTGGTGCTTTCCAGGGGGCTATGCAGCTCCAAAGAACCCTGAAAGAAAAGTCTGACCTCATCACACCGAGCCACAGCCACGAACTCTCTCAGCTCGCACGCCTGAGTCTTCCCATCCATGTCCGCTCAGAGCGTTGGCAGGCAGCTTGCTCTCAGCTTCCCACACACACCAAGCGGCCCACATTCTGACTAAGGAGCCATTCCTCCAAGACCCTCATTCTTCTCACTGGCTTCTCTCTAGACCCTCCCTTTTAGCCAAAGATCTCTTGAGCTGACAAGTCCTAGAGTATCAGTCCTACATTCTAAATTGCGGCCACATTTATCTCGGCCTTGTTGCCCATGCCAAGAATACAGTGCCCTTGTCTCTGAAGTAAGAATGATGTTTTCCTCAGCCAAGCCTGCCCAGCACCAAAGCCAACACAGTGGGGATGTGACACACACACACACACACACACACACACACACACACACACTTTCTCTGTGGACACCACAATTTGTGAGTCTGAGATACCTTCTATTCCTCATCCTCCAGTCTCTTCCATGACTACATCTAGGTAGTTTGAAGGGTTTTTTCTGTCTTATCTCTATTCTACCACTGCTCAAGGCTAGTCCTTGCTGATTTTTTCAAGATAAGGTTTCTCTGTATAGACCAGGCTGGCCTGGAACCCAGAGATCTTCATGCCTCTGCCTCCCAGGTGCTGGGAGTAAAAGCAAGTGCCACGTCCAATGGGTCTCCTCATTGATTATTTAAACAAACAAACAAACAAACAAACAAAGAAACAAACCAAGCCATTATAGATTCTAGAACAGAAAGCCAGCAGTTGAAATGGTGATGTCCAAATGGTCTGAACTAGGGTTACTGTTTAGTCAGGATGGCCTGTCTTCATATGAAGACTTGCTTTGGTCCAGACCTCAGAGTATTAAGAGTCAGCCAGGTGGTGGCACTTGTGAGGCAGAGGGCAGGCAAGCAGAGCTTTGAGCCAGCCTGGTCTACATAGTGAATTTCAGGACAGCCAGAGCTATATAGTAAGACCCTGCCTTAGAGGGAAAAAAGTGTAAATTTCTTCAAGAACCAGAAATCTTATCAGTTGGTTTCTGATTTTAGTCTTAAATGTACTGTACCAGACACTCCCATGTAGTTCCCCCCCCCCCCAGGGACTGGAAGACTCGCAGCCTCCCTTTCGGGAAAGTTCTGTGTATGTAGGCTGCACTGCTGAGAAGCCAATGCTAACTGCAGCTTTATTCATAGTTAGCAAAACTTAGGATCAACTAAAGTATGCTTCGGTAAGTGAACAGATAAATCAAACATGCTGGATGCAAACACTGTAATGCTATTCAGTATTCAACAGAAATCAACTGTACTCCGAGTCAATGAAACTACTGTGAAAGCAGCCCCACAGTGCATAAAAGTCCAGGAAAGGAAAAATATAAAGAAATTAAAAGACCAGTGTCAGAGCCAGGGAGAGCAAAGAGGGCTGACTAAATGAAACACAAGGCAAAAGCTACCCTACATGAGGCTAACACGGTGGACACACACCATGAATTTGTCAAAACCCACAGAACACCATCAAGCCAGAGCCCTAGCATAAACAATGGCCTCTGAGTGAGACCAGTGTGTCACCAGCCTCCCCTCCAGCATAGGCTGGTCACAGGATGCAGAGGTGCATGAGGACTCCTGTGCTCCTGCTCTACTCTGCTGTGAACCTAAAAAAACACCACGGACAGCAGTGGCGGCTTTTGGATTAGGGCTGCTACAGCAATCATCCCAGAAAGGATTCCTTCCGTGAGTAAGCCAAGCTCGCCTATTTTCCCTACCTTTGTCCATGCAGAACACTTTGCTTAGAGAGACACCCTGACCCCCACTTCACTAGAGCAGCAAACTCTTCCAAAGTATAAATGCTCCACTCTTGTCTATGTACAAACCGGCAGATCAATAGTGCTGGTGTGTATACACTAGCACTTGGGTGTGGACACACTAGCACTTGTGGTTGTTGCCCAGTGTCTTGCTACAGAGTCCTTGTATTGGGTATTGCGCCTTTCCATCTTTTTGTCGCCATGACTACTGTCAGCCTGGCTTTCCTTACTCTCAGTTCTACTCAGCTTTCTGGGCCACACCACCTCTCCCTTGGCTCCTATTCTACAGAGGAAATGTCAAATAGCTAGCTATAAAATCAACAGATATGAATAAGTAAATGTACAATGACACTTTTATTAGGAGATCACCAGTGCATCAACGTGCATATTTAGATGGTACTAAWCTCCGTAATTACTTTTGAAAATGCCCCAAAATGCTTGTCCATGGTCTCAACAGCTCAGAAGACAGCCTGAAGGCTTCCTGGGAGCAGGGACTGTGTCTGTCACCACTGAATGATGAAATGCATTTACACGGATTCCTTTCTTCTTTCCAGCATCACTAATGAGAATGAGACTCTAGCCAGATTTTAAGGGGAAGCACGGGTGCTAAACTCTATTTCATTTCAGGCTGACAGGGTAACTTCTCCAGGTCAGCTTTGGTCAGCTCCATGGAAGAAGGCGTGGCAGTAGCCAGCGGAGACTGAAAGAACTGCTCAGGTCCCAGCATCCCTCTCTCCCTGTCAATGTTGCTCCCCCGTCTCCCCTCGCCCTCCCAGGGCTTCCCAGCAGACTCACACCCATCTGGGTTTATTTGTCTTTCCTTTCTGGGATCCGCTGTCTGCAGACACAGCCCATGAGCTATTCAGAGCTCACCAGAGACTCTGGGCTGTACACGCTTCCCAGAATACAGCTCTTTCCAATCTCGGGGGGGGGGGGGTTACTAATGCCAAGTCAAGGGGGCTAATAAATCTAAGAGATTTTCGTCATAGCAGGACAAAAAAGAAGGGTCACAGAGGGAGACAGAAAGCCACTACCAGGATGTACTAAAATGGTTCTAGTAAGAATGTCACTGGGAAGAATTTGTCTAATGCAAATTTAGACTCACTTTACCTGGAGGGCCCTGAGGAAATCTGAGGCCTTAGGACCTTCATCTCTCACACATGCACAACACATATGAAGTGCCATGTCAAGGCTCTAAGTTCAGCTCCCAGCATCAGAAAGCATTCACGTTTACTATATTCAAAATAAACTGATATAGAGATGACAAAGGAAAATAAACTGAGCCCACATAGCTAGCTTCTTAACCAAGATTCCCTATAGAGACCTTCTAATGAAAAGCTCCACCAGGCCTGCTGACACAGGCCTGTAAACCCAACTATTCGGGAGGCTGAGGCAGGAGGATCACAAGTTCAAGGCCAGCCTGGGCTACAAGAGCGAATTGAAGGCCAACCTAGACAACGTAGGCGGCTGGGGTACATACAGACCAGTAGCACAGCACCTGCCTAGAGTACAGAAAACATTTAGTTCCATCCCTAACACTGTGGGGAAAGAACCAACAATTTTATGAGACTAAAAAGGAAATAAAGACATGCTTCCCTTTGGCTGACTTATTTCCTTATCTATGAAACTTCCCAGAGGTTCCAGCTGGAGCCAGCATTCACACTGGAGGCCTCACAAGGCTGGGCTGGGAAGGAAAAGGCCCCACACGGACAGTACACTGGCTGGGTTCCCTCCCACCACTCACCTCACACAACAGAGAAAGAGAGAGAAGAGAGCATCACAGGTGATCCAGAACAGCAGAGCACAAAGGAACCCAGACACCCTTGGAGTTTTGCGACCATTTCTGATCTCTAGGAGACCCTAAGGAAGGCTGCCAGCACTGCTGTCGCCTTCTACTCAGTTCCTCTTTCCTCTGCACACGTCCCACTGTGTCTCCTTAGCTCCTAGGATCAGTGGCACTGTTCTGAACATTCGGACAAAGGAAAAC
>BDUI01004391.1:24739-49827 GCA_002335545.1 Apodemus speciosus
ATAGCATAATATTAACTATGCTAGTTCAGATGCAGAGAGTAATGCTTAGAGCAACTAGTAACAAACTATAAATACGTATCTGCATTGATTAACTTTAACAATCAGCTTGACACAATCTAGAAGCACTTGGAAATAAAGTTTTTCTTAGGAAATCTTTAAATCAGGTTGGCCTGTTGGGCATATTTTTAGATTTTGGTTGTTTGTTGATGTAGGGAGACCCAGCCTCTTCTAACATCCCCTATGCCAAGGATCCTGAACAACTATATCAAAAAGAAATCTGGCTCAGTGCAAGTAAGTGAGTAAGTACACGTTTATTCTCTTGTTGCTCTCAACTGTGGATGCGACGTGACTAACTGCTCGGGACCCCCTTGACTTCCTTGAATCGCAAGATTATATCCTGGAATTGCAAGCCACACAATCCCTTTCTTCCCCTAACGTGCCTTTTTGTCAGGGTACTTTGCCATAGCAACGGAAATGAAACTAGAACAATTTCTAAATGGAACACTTGAACATATTTGATAGGAGTTTAAAACAAGCTACAGAATAGATATAAATACATAATAGGTATGAAATTGTAACTGTCTAGACTGTTCAAAGCTAATGACAGGTCTAGTAGTGATCCGTGTGAAGGCCTGCACTTCAGGGATCAGTGTGTGCGTGGTGGGTGTAACAGACACAGGAAGCAATCACATTTTCTAGGGTGCTAGGTTGCAGGCTGTCAGCAGCAGTACTGTCTGGGCAGGAGCTCGTTAGAGATCCACAATGGATTTCTACCAAATCCAGAATTAGCCTTGTGTCTACTTGATTCTTACACAAATTTAAATATGAGAAGTAAGGCCAGCAGATGGTTCACTAAGTGCAGTACTTGCTGCCAAGCCTGAAGACCTGTGCACTCCTACACACACACACACACACACACACACACACACACACACACACACACGATAAAAAGCAAATAAAATTTTAAGAAACGTTGCTGTAGAATTCTCCTATGGTTTGTTTGGAGCATATATGATGATGCTCCAAGTTAGACAATATTGAGTCTTTCTAGTGATACATGTTTCCCTGAAAAGATGACTAAATTTGGCAGTGCTCCTAATTTTATTACATCTCAGAGACAAAGTTATGTTTCTGGATTTTAAAAAATATATTTTGTTTATTCTTTAATAATTTCATATATGCGTACATTATATCTTGATCCAGCCCACCCCTAATCTGGTTTTTAAAATCTGCAAAAGGAATCACCACTCAGGCCTTTAGAAAAGTCGCTGACATTTCTTAGTGTTATTATGAAAGGGATGTGTGTTTTTAAAAATCATTTCTTTATCACTAGAGTTCAGATTACAAACKTGTCAATTACTAGATAGTCAGTTGGACATAAGAACTAAAACAAGGAYGACAAGAAGCGTATACCAAAAGGAGCATGCCATGGCTGTCTCTGGAGGGGCCCTGCCAGAGCCTTTCAAATACAGAGGCAGATGCTAGCAGCCAACCATTGGTCTGGGTGTGGGGTCCCAATGGAGGAGCTGGAGGGTGGTCCAGAGGAGCTAAAGGGGTTTACAGCCCCATGGGAAGAACAATGATTTTGGCCACCCAGACCCCCAGGACTCCCAGGGACTAAACCATCAACCAAGGGGCACACATGGTTCCAGCCAAAAATGTGGCAGAGGAATGCCTTGTTGGGCATCAGTGGGAGGAGTGGTCCTTGGTCAGGTGAAGGCTCAATAGATGTCCCAACAAAGGGAAATGGGGGGAGGTGGGAGTGGGTTGGGTGGAGGGGCATATACGTGGAGGCAGGGGTGGAAGGAGGGGCTGGGGATCTTTGGGGAGGGGGGAAATCGGGAAAGGTTTTACCATTGGCAATGTAAATGAAGATGATATTCAATAAAAAAAATTAGAATGTTTCAAGACCAAATATTTTATTTGGATATATTTGAAGAGTTTAAGTATTTCTATTGAAACTGTCTGTRAGAAAACATTCCCAATATAAAATGTTTGTTTGAGTTCATTTCGAGTTAAATACTAATATTTGCATAAGGTAGGGAAGTTTGTGGAAATACTACTGTTCTAAGTACAGTATTTCATGATGTTATGAAGTATAGGGTACATGTAGTTACCCCCATTAACATAGGATTAAATATTTCCCACATTTTTCATAGTACGTATGTCTGCAAATAYGTAGACCTGACTTTCTCACATCATCCTATTTTGGGGGAGGAAGATAGAGACTAGAGGGAAGGTAGGTTGGACATAACTGTAGAAACACTGTAGGAGCTCACAACCTAGGGAAATATGGATTTAGTGTGTCTTCAGAGTTTCTTTTTGGAGATCTCCAGATAAAAGTGAAGAAAACCAAGATGGCTGCCATTGGCTTTGGTGTGTGCTAGGGTGTGGAGAAGCTCTGTTCTCAACATTTTGCAGAGCAAGAAATCAAAAAGTTGTGCCCTGTAGTTTAACTCTCCTTGTGGAAAGTACCAGAACTTAAGGCTTCATAAGACAACTCTAGGTTTTCAGACCCAGCTACATGATTGGAACCATCTAGGTCTGGAGCTATAAAAGGCACCAGGGCCCACATCTCTTCCCTGACATTCTGACTGAATTGCTCAAAAGGTATGATCTCAGCATTGTGGTGATTAACAGTGCCCTGGCTGATGAATTGAATCTATGCCACAACTCTGGGCCTCACCTTGCCCCCTTCCTCAAGGTAAGTGATCTTCAAATGGCTATATTCTTTGTCTCCCTAGACTGCCCACTTCAACTCTCTTCCAAGCCTGGGTCCTTCTGACCACAGTGAATGAGGTTTTAATCTCTTGTCTTAGAAATTGCTGTGGGGTGAACTCTGCTCCCCAAATATCTTATGTTGAAGTCTTAATACAGAGGAACTCAGTCTGGGGTTTTATTTAGAGACAGAGTCTTTAATGAAGCAACTAAGATAACATGAACTCATAAGAAAAGATCAGAATTAAGGTATTAGGTTTGGGTTATTAGAGTAAGAAGCTATGGCATACTACTTTACACAAGGGCAACTATTGAGAACAATAGGCACTGTTCATCTTTTAAGAAAAGGATTTTGAAAGTCTTCACTATAAAAAAATCATAAACAACTGAAAATATTGACACATTTTACCCAATTTAAAGATTACATAAGATATATTACATATATTACATGCATTAAATTAATATGTATAATCTTATATTATTTTTAAACTTTGTATTATTAGTTTGTGTGTGTGTGTTTGTGTGTGTATGTCTGTGTCTATGTGTGTGTACATGCTGTTTGTATGGGCCAAGTGTGGAGATATAAACCTTTACTCTCAGCATTTGAGAGGCAGAAGCAGGCAGATCTCTGGAGTTCCAGGACAGCCTTGCCTACATAGTTTTAGACAAACCAAGGTAAATCCAAAGTGAGACCTTTTCTCAGAAACATAAAACACATTATGTGCCTATAAACACATGTGCATGGAATGTGTATGTGACACTCAGAGAACAGCCTTGTGGAGTTGACTCTTCATCTTTAAGAAGCTACTAATGCGCTCAGCCACTGCTTCCTTGATTACAAAGCAGGGCTGTCACGTGCCTTTAAATGTATAACATAATCCACTTCATCTCATAAACCAAAATTCCGATCATTAATGAAATAAGCCCTTTCCTCCCCAAAGTTGCTTTCGATCATGGCATTTTATCATGAAAATTAGTATCATGAAAATTAGAAAGGAAATTAGTATATTTACTAGATTGTATTTATCTTCCCATTATTTACTGTCTATACAATTTTTTACTTAATTCAACATGGGCTCCTACATTTTAAAAATAAATCTTAATGTTTACATGAGTTTTATAGCAAATTAATGATATTATACAATGGATAATAGCATTTTTTCAGCTGCCTTTATTTATTAAATGTTGATTACAAACATCTGCAATCAGATTAAAGTTTATTTTATTAAACTAATAAAATTTATTTTAAAATATACAACTCAGTATTGACATTTTTAAGTCATCAAAACAATTTATAATAGTTAAATGCCTCTTAAATATACATGATATCTTCTAAATCTAAAAGTAATATGCACTCAACCAGTTTTTAACATCTATTTGGAACATTAAACATGATAGAAGTAGAAAAAAATTTCTTATGAAGTCCCCTATGAAAGGAAATTGTGAAAAGTTCTTGAACGGACTGAAACTGTTTCATCTCCAACGGAGAATATGCAGCATAACTGTGGATTCATAGAATGAATTGGATAGTGTTTCTTCTGTTTCTATTTTGTGGAATAGTTTGAAGAGTATTGGTATTAGGTCTTCTTTGAAGTTCTGGTAGTATTCGCCACTAAACCCATCTGGTCCTGGCCTTTTTTTGGTTGGGAGACTTTTAATGACTGCTTCTATTTCTTTAGTAGTTATGGAACAATTTAGATGGTTTATTTGATCCTGATTTAACTTTGGTATTTGGTATCTGTCTAGAAAATTGTCCATTTCATCCAGATTTTCCAGTTTTGTTGAGTATAGGCTTTTGTAGTAGGATCTGATGAKTTTTTGACTTTCCTCAGTTTCTGTTGTTATAGCTCCCTTTCATTTCTGATTTTAATTTGGATATTGTCTCTGTGCCTTCTGGTTAGTCTGGCTAAGGGTTTATCCATCTTGCTGATTTTCTCAAAGAACCAGCTCCTAGTTTGGTTATTTCTTTGTATAGTGCTACTTGTTTCTACTTGGTTGAGTTTGATTATTTCCTTTTATCTACTCCTCTTGGATGTATTTGCTTCTTTTTGTTCTAGAGCTTTCAGGTATGCTATCAAGCTCCTAGTGTATACTCTCTCCAGTTTCTTTTTTGGAGGCACTCAGAGCAATGAGCTTTCCTCTTAGCACTGCTTTCATTGTGTCCCATAAGTTTGGATATGTTGTGTCTTCATTTTCATTAAATTCAAATCTTTAATTTCTTTATTTCTTCCTTGACAAAGTTATCATTGAGTAGGGTGTTGCTCAGCTTCCATGTGCATGTAGGCTTTCTGTTGTTTCTGTTGCTTTTGAAGACCAGCCTAAGTCCGTGGGGATCTCATAGGATGCACAGGATGATTTGAATCTTCTTGTATCAGTTGAGACCTGTTTTGTGACCAATTATATGGTCAGTTTTGGAGAGGGCACCATGAAGTGCTGAGAAAAAAGTATATTCTTTTGTTTTAGGATGAGGTTTTCTATAGATATCTTTTAAATCCATTTGATCCATAACTTCTGTTAGTTTCAATGTGTCTCTTTTAGTTTGTGTTTTCATAATCTGTCCATTGATGAGAATGAGATGTTGAAGTCTCGCACTATTATTGTGTGGGGTGCAATGTGTGCTTTGAGCTTTAGTGAATTTTCTTTTATGAATGAGGGTGCCCTTGCATTTGGAGCATAGATTTTCAGAATTGAGAGTTCTTCTTGGTAGATTTTTTTCCTTTGATGAGTATGATGTGTCCTTCCTTATAATTTTTGATAACTTTTGGTTGAAAGTTTATTTTATTTGATATTAGAATGGCTACTCAAGCTTGTTTCTTGGGAACATTTGCTTAGAAAATTGTTTTCCAGCCCTTTACTCTGAGGTAGTGTCTGTCGTTGACACTGAGGTGTATTTCTTGTATGCAGCAAAATGCTGGGTCCTGTTTACCTACCCAGTTTGTTATTCTGTCTTTTTTGTCGGGGAATTGATTCCATTGATGTTAAGAGATAGTAAGGAATAGTGATTGTTGCTTCCTGTTTTTTTAATGTTATTTTTCTTTTTGTGTGGCTATCTTCTTTTGGCTTTGTTGAAAGAAGATTACTTTCTTCCTTTCTAGGATATAGTTTCCCTCCTTGTATTGGTGTTTATTGTCTGTCTATTACCCTTTGAAGGATTGGATATGTGGAAAGATATGTGTAAATTTGTTTTTGTTATGGAATATTTTTGTTTTTCCCTCTATGGTAACTGACAGTTTTGCTGGGTATAATAGCCTGGGCTGGCATTTGTTTTCTGTTAGGGTCTATATAACATCTGCCCAGGATCTTCTAGTTTTCTTAGTCTCTGATGAGAAGTATGGAGTAATTCTGATAGGTCTGTCTTTATATGTTATTTGACTTTTTTCATACTGCTTTTAATATTTTTTCTTTGTTTTGTGCATTTGGTGTTTTGACTATTATGTGAAGGGAGGAACTTCTTTTCTGGTCCAATCTATTTGGAGTTCTGTAGGCCTCTTGTATGTTTATGGGCATCTCTTTCTTTGGGTTAGGGAAGTTTTCTTCTATAATTTTGTTGAAGATATTTACTGGCACTTTAATTTGGGAATCTTCACTCTCTTCTCTACCTATTATCCTTAGGTTTCATCTTCTCATTGTGTCCTGGATTTCCTGGATGGTTTGGGTTAGGAGATTTTTGCATTCTGCATTTTCTCTGACTGTTGTGTCAGTGTTTTATATGGTATCTTCAACACCTGAGAGTCTTCCTGTGCTCTGTTGGTGATGCTTGCATCTATGACTCCTGATCTCTTTTCTAGGTTTTCTATCTCCAGAGTTGTCTCCCTTTGTGATTTCTTTGTTTCTATTTCCAATTTAGATCCTGGAAGGCTTTGTTCAATTCTTTCATCTATTTGGTTACGTTTTCCTGTAATTTTTAAAGGGATTTTTGTGTTTCCTCTTTAAGGGCTTTAAGGCGTTTATCTGTGTTTTCCTGTATTTCTTTAAGGGAGTTATTTATGTCCCTCTTAAAGTCCTCTATCCTCATCATGAGATGTGACTTAAGTCAGAGTCTTGGTTTTCTGGTGTGTTGGGGTATCCAGGGCTTGCTGTGGTGGGGGAACTAGGTTCTGATAATGCCAAGTAGCCTTGATTTCTGTTGCTTATGCTCTTGCCCTTGCCTCTCACCATCTGGTTATCTGTGGTTTTAGCTGATCCTGCTGTCTTTGACTGTGGCTTGTCTCTCCTGCAAGCCTGTGTCAGGAGGTACTCTTGGGAGACCAGTTTTCTCTGGGAGGAATTTGGGTATGAAGAGCTGTAGCACAGGGTCAGGTCTGGGGTACAATCAGAGACCAGAAGGATCCTGTCCCAGGGTGCTCCTTGGTTCCTGTGTCCTGAGGGCTCCGGGTGAGTCCCTTGGAGCAGAAGTGGTGGTCTTACCTTTGCTCACAGACTTGTCAGCACTCCTGGGAGACCTGCTCTCTCCTGGCAGTATTTAAGATGGAGCACTGGAGCACTGGAGCACTGTGGCACAGGATCAGCTCTGGGAATTGGATAATAGCATTTTTATTAACATGAACTAGAGTAATATCCACCCATATACTTTTTTTAAGTATGACAAGAACAATTAAAATCTACTTATGTAATCTAAATCACTAATATAATTTAACTGGTCATAGTCTTCATGTTGTACATACTTCTTATTATTGGTCTGTTATTACTAGCACAGAACCTCCAGAATTACAAGTCCCTAGGAATTAAGTCTGTATCTTCTGTAGGGCATCTAAATTTACCACTTGGGAATATGCTACTGACCACTCTGTGTTTTTTAATATTGCAACTGACCTGGAGTACTCGTTAACTCTTGGGGATTCTCTATTTTCTGTTAATCATTCAGAAGCCAATTCCTTCATAGATCCCATTTGTTTCAGATGAATTGCATAATATTTTTTGCTATCTTGGCCTCATTTACACAGGAACGTTTGCATTATACAATTATACAGAAAATGGATGGCATCTTTCTTCCTTGTCTTGCCTTCAATACTTCTAAAAAGAAATGTAGGAGATAGTTAAGGCAGACCTTAAGACCCCAGTGCAGCAGGGAAGCAAAGAAGATGTAGATTCCCCTTGATGGTGTTAGTGACAGTGTCAGCCTTTGCTTATCTGTTTACTGTCTCACACTATCTCATTCATTTACCTCTCAAGACTCAGGACAGTCTTTTGATTTGATTTGGTATAATGAAGCCTTACCATACAGGTAAGAACTTGCAGTGTTTGGAGATTAGGCAATATCCAGTAAGCTAGGCAGCTGCAATTTTCATTCCAAAGCATCTGCCTAAAAGCCAGAAATCTTTGCGTTTCAATTTTGTTCAGTAAAATGCACATGAGGAAAAAAAGAACTCACATAAACAGCTTAATGAGTTATAACAAAGCAAATGCCTGTATAAGCATCAAGTGGCTCAGAAAATGAATGTTACCAGCATGCCAGAAGGCTTCCTCTCATCTTCTCAGGCACCAGTCCTTCTCTCACAGGTGGCCATTATCTTCCTAACGCCAGAGACTGCTTTCCCTGCATTGTTGCTATATAAACCAAGTCATATGGAATGCACTTCCTTGGGCCTAATTTCTTGCTTTAAGCATTATCTTATGAGATGCTTTTAAAAATTTCAGTGTGTGAGACAACGTCTAGGAGTCCATTCTTTTCTTTCACCAAGGTTCTGGAGGCTGAGCCTAAGTTGCCAGGTTTACTGGGCAAATACTTCTACTCACTGAGCTATCCTGCTGGCTTATAACATTTCCTTGAAGTGAGTACAGCAATACTTTATGTTCTCTTCACTAGATAGTATTCATTGTCTGATATAATAGCATACTTTTCATTTTCACCCCACTATTAATAGGCATACAGGCTATTATTTTTTAAAAGATAGTTTTGTTGTATGTATAGCTAGAGTCACAATGAGTAAGTCATAAGGAACAGTCATGTCAACTTTAGGTTTTGAACACATTGCTGCCCCACAGTGGGAAGATGATCTCAACATGACTGTTTATTCTCTGATCACGTAATATAGCTATATTTGCCAATTTTCTGTGAAGTTGCTCTTTTTCTTTCTATATTTGCTAAAAGCAAGTCACCAAGTCTAGCCCATGTTCATTATAGAAGTTAATGCAAGACAATATAATTATGTTAAAATGCCATAATTAATACATAGTTTGAGTTGATAACCTTAAAATCATGCAAATACCTAAATGCTTTGACATCCCTAATTTTCGTAATTGACATTTTTTTCTATTTTATGTGCATTGGTGTTTTGCCTACATGTATATCTGYGTGAAGGCGTCAGATCTTGGAGTTATAGACAGTTGTGAGATGCCAAGTAGGTGCTGGGAATTAAATCTGGGTCCTCTGGAAGAGCAGTCAATGTTCTTAACTGCTGAGTCATCTCTCCGGCCCCTTGGCACTTGCTTATAGTAGTGATTGCTGTGGGATTCTGATAGTGAGCTGTGTTTCCTTCATTCCCTTTGCACTCAGCACCTACCATTTTTCTTTAAGAAATATTTGTCCCCACTCTGTTTATTTATGAATGTCACTCACTGTTGTGAATATTTGTTTTATTTTGGGATTATATCTCCAATATCTTCATTTGATTTCTTGCAAAGTTATTCAGACTTTGGCCATTGGGAACTGTCTCTTGGTTCTTATAAACCTTTTGCACACTTCTTTTCCACTCCCTTTGAATATTCTCTTAACTGAATTTTTACTTTTACATTATAAAATTTCCCTAAACATATATACCAGTTCAATTTTCAAATATGATGTACATGATATATAATACTTTTAGTAACTTACAGAGCTGTGAACTATTAACACATTTTAAAAATAAACTATTTCTCCATTCCACCCCAAATAAACTATATCTCCGTCTGTTGTAAACTTTCATTCCAAAACAATCACCAATCTCCGCCTTTATATATTAGTTTTTACTGTTCACTTTCCTTCCTCCTGGAACTATAAGGCATTTCAGGCTTTGGCCATATTTTCTGTGCCTTAATCCTAGTGTAATGGTTTGTATATGCTTGGCCCAGGGAGTCTCACTGTTTGGAGGTGTGACCTTGTTGGAGTAGGTATGTCACTGTGGGTGTGGTCTTTAAGACCCTCATCCTAGCAGCCTCCAGATGAAGATGTAGAACTCTCAGCTCATCCTGCACCATGCCTGCCTGGATGCTGCCACATTCCCGCCTTGATGATAATGGACTGAACCTCTGAACCTATAAGCCATTCCCAATTAAATGCTGTCCTTATAAGAGTTGCTTTGGTCGTGGTTTCTGTTCACAGCAGTAGAATCCTAACTAAGACACCTAGAAATGACAATTTACTCAAGGAAGACCACATTGTTTGTAGGAGAATATTATTCAATAACTAAGACCCGAGGCTAGATGTAATAACACATACCAGTAATCCTGGTGCTCAGGAAACTGAGACCATCTTGAGCTACATAGCAGGACGCTACCTCAAAGAAAATCAATCTGTTCAGTTAACCAGTCAATCTAAGATGTAGGTGTTAAGTGTATTTGTTACTACTTTAGTCCGTTACTTCTAGCTTCTGTTAGTGCAAAGAGGCAGGCAATAAATGCATGTATATCCTCCATGTATACGCTTATGTATTGGCTAATTTTATGTCAACTTGACACAGCTTGAGATCTCAGAGAGGAAGGAGCCTGGTTGAGAAAATGCTTCCATAAGGCATTTGGGGTTGGGAGCTGAGGGTAAGCCTGTAGGGCATTTGTTTAAATTATCAATTGATGGGGGAGGGTCCAGTCCATAGTGGGTGGGGCTGTCCCTGGTCTTGAATTCTCTAAGAAAACAGGCTGAGTAAGCCATGGGGAGAAATTCAGTAAGGAGCATTCCTCCATAGCCTCTGCATCAGCTTCTGATTCCAGGTTCTTCCCCTGCTTGAATTTTTGTCCTGACTTCCTTTGATAATGAACTGTGATGTAGAAGAATAATCCAAATGAACACTTTCCTCCCCAAGTTGTTCTGATCATGGTGTTTTATTACAGCCACAGTACCCTAAGACAGCTTCTAGCTGTATTTGTGTCCTATCTGTATGTTAAATTGGTACTATGACTTTAATCTGATAGCATGGGTGTATTAGTTTTTTATTGATGTGATAAAACACTATGCTCAAGGCAATTTATAGAAGAGTTTCATTGGATTTACCATTCCAGAGGGTTAGAGTCCATGATGGTGGGATAGAGACAAACGATATCAGGCACAGTGGTTGGAGCAGCAACCAGATAATTCGCATCTTGAACTTCAACCATGAAGCAGGGAAAACAAAACTCRAAAATGGCATGAGTCTTTAAACTCTCAGGAGCCACCTCAAGTGACAAACTTCCTCTAACAAGGATATGCCTCGTACACCTCTTTAAAAGCACTATCATTTAGGGAACCAAGTGTTCAAATAACAAGACTATGGGAACATTTCGTGCAAACCACTACAGCAGGGTTTATTTTAGTGTTTCTCCTTTGCTTATCTTTCTCTGACAGTAAGAAAAGTGGCTTTAATTATTTACAATATATTTGCTTGTCAAAAGATAGGTCTATGTGTTAGCTAGTGGAGAGTGTGAATTTAACTTCAGATAGAAAAAGATTCTTTGTAGAAGTAAAGATCTTTCCCTGTTGTGCTGATGTACATCAATTCTAGCACTCAGGAGGCAGAGACCTRCATATCTGTAAGTTTTTTTGTTGTTGTTCATTTATATTTATCACATAACATAGTCTATTCATCCATTTGTTGGTGGGGATTTGGATAATTTCTAAAATGGGGCTCTTATGAATTACACTGTAAAAGTTCTTGCAGTTTTATGCAAGACATCTGTACGAATAGGTTTTCTGTTGCTGTGATAAAACACCATGACCAAAATCATCTTACATGTGGAAGAGTTTATTTCGGGTTAGGGTTCCGGAGGAGTCCATCACGGGCAGGTAGACATGGCACTGGGGCAAGAAGCTGAGAGAGTTAACTCAACTGGAACAGTGAGCAGGGAAACAGAGAGGTGCGTGTGTTGGGGGAGCATGGGAGCCAGGTGGAAGTGAAGCGAGGCGATAAACTCTCAAAGCTCACCTTTAAGTGATATATTTCTGCCAGCAAAGACAACTATTAAACATTCCCTACCATCCTCCCAACAGCCCCACCAACTGTTCAAACACCTGAGCCTCTATTCCAAATGGCATTCCAAGATRTCTACACTACCTCACACTTCTAACAACAATAGTGTACTCATTTTTTTCCCATTTGCAACAGTATTTTTTTTTTTTACTATTAGGTTTAAGCATGTAGGTATTGTATGGTGGTTTTAAGTTTTGTACTAAAATACACATCTAAAGCAACTTCGTTGTCYTAATGCAGACAGTTCAATATGTTGTCAGAATACGGTCCAGGAATTGAGTCGTATGAGGAGAATTCTTAACTTCAATGAGAACACTCCAAGAAAACAAGAGTCTTGTGGCCTCGGTTTTTTTCCAAACTACAGAAATGTTCTTGGGATGTGGTTTATACTCTTCCCAGGTGTGACAGATAGTTTACTTGATTGCTCATTATTGCTTGCTGCTGTTAGTCTATTCAATGTTTAAACTACATGTGACTTGTTCCTATGATTATGTACAGGTTGAATTCATGAGAATTTTACTCATGTGACCTTTCTTAACACTTATAACTGCCCGGGGCTCTGAATAAAGTTGGATATTGCATGAGAAGTGAGTCCCCTTGTTTATCTGCTCCATTTCTTCAGGTCCCAGCACCTCTGGAGTGGTGACATATTGAAATTCGTATTTCTGGATCACCACTACCACCACTGGTTCACAGCACTCTCTTCCCCTCAAATTGAAATTCCATCCCCATTTGATGAGAGGCAACTTCTTAGGAACACTCCAGCCTGGAGGGAAACTTAGAGAGTAAGCCACTAGTCAATGAAAGGAGACTCTTAAATGGTCACCAAGGCCCTCCTCAAGCTTATGGGAATAGCAATCAACCACTTCGGAAGGAGACTCTCCAACCTCTTGGTTACTTGCAAGTTGTACATGGAGCTCCAGAGACATAGCTTCATGAGTTACTTCCCAGTCTGGCTTGAGCTTTGGTAATAGCTTGGAGTCATCTGTGTTCCCATAACCAGCCCCTCACACCTATACCACTGTAAGCCATACAATAAGCTCGCTGGCTTGCCAAATTGGGAGTTTGGTGGATTCATTACTTTGGTAGCCTACTTGGTGTGAGCAGACATTTGCTCACATCATGCCAGGAAAAGTCAATGCACCAAACATTAAGCATTAGCTCCTCATTTTCCCCTCACTCCAGGCCCTGGTACCACCGTCCTGTTTTTATACTATTGGCTACTCTTAAGTATTTCATCTCAGTAGGAGTAGGAACCACACCACACAATTGTCTTTTAGATTGGTTTATCTCACTTAGAATAATATCAAGACACACACAAACATCTGAGCATGTGTATCAGAGCATCCTTGTTTTGAGAAAGAATAATACAATAGTGCATGTATCCACACAGCAGTTTGTCTATTCCTGTCAGTGGGCACTGTGGCTCCTTTCACCCGTTGGCTGTAAACAATGTTGCCATGGATATGGGTATATAATACTTGAGTTCTATCTTTCAAACAAACCAGAGCTCAAATTTACCTACATCCTCATCAAGCATTTATTTTAAATGATGGGCATTGCTATGATTTTGCCTCTTCTGATTGCCAGATACAGTTAAGTATCTTCTCCTGTGGCTACCTGCCTCATGGCTTCTTTTATAAAGCTCTTGCCTTTTGGCTTATAAGTCATCTGCCACTTTTTATTTCTGGTAAAGAGGACTCTTTAGTTTATGCTCTTTCCATGGTTTTGAAAATCAGACTTCTGCTCCACCCATTCAGTGAGAAGTTGAGTCTTTTCTATGAAACATCATTCTATCATTTTTGTTAACAACTCTCTCTTTCCCATGTCTGCTCTTATAAAATGTTCACCACACATTTTTATGATTAGTGCAATTAGACTTCATTATAGGATATTCACACCCTATAGCCAGAAAAAAATGCTTAATTACTTTGTATGTGTTACTCTCCTGTCTCAGAGTACAAGAACTTCCTTTTGTGTTACATGTGTAGCTGCAACAAAGTACTTATTATATGATTTGGGAAAAAAATGGTTAAACTAAAAGAATATTTACATCTACTAAGAACAAATACTGAACAGTTTGAATTAATGGCATTTTATTACAGATATAAAAACAGATATATTAAAACAGAGTCACAGTCATTATTAAATTAGTCTAATTAGTCTACATCAAAAGTCTACTTTTGACCTAGAGTTTGTAAACTTATTAAACTAAATTTCATTGCTTCTCTTCTTGGACTGAGATGAAGAAAAGTTAGATGTGTTATCTCCTAGGGATGAAGGTGAGCCAATGGAAGGCTTCTATTTTTCTCACAAAGCAGACAACACAATAACTGTGCTTTTATAAGCTTTCTATCCTTCTTCTTGGGACTATACAACAAATACCTCTAAGGTTCAAGTGTAACTTTCTTGAACTGTTCCATCTGGAACCCCAGAATCTCTTCTCACATTTGGTAAAACAGAAAAGCAAGTTAAACTTCATAAAGAATTCTCTATCAGTGTGACACTTAGGAAGGYACAATACCGGAAGCAGCAGGGGCACTGTGTAATGTATGGTGGCCACAAAACTGACAAAACCGTTCCTATGATATGGCCACACCAGCTATCATGACAATAGGATGCAATAAGTGTAAAGGGTTTCCTCGAGTGCTTAATTCACCGTGAAAGAGGCAACCATGAATAAACTAGAATGCTAAGTGGCCTGTAGTGTGTGGGGTAGTGGTACAGGGGATGGGGAACAGTCCTGGTTCAGATGGGGTGTATTTACACATAACACAGGCTAGTTTTTGTAACTTACTCAACAAGGAATTTACTTACTCACTACAACAAAAAATTCGAAGTCAGCCACAGAGAGCTAAAGAAACCACCAGAGAAACCAGATTCCTGCCTTGCTGACCAACAGTCAGAGCAGGTACAAAGGGGTGCTTCCCCTCATCATTACAGAGTGCAGAAGTAGGACTGGCTATGATGGAAAGGAGGCGCCTACTGAACAGTCCTTAGTGTCTATAACTAGATATTAGGGAAAAAATGGGTTCCCATAAAGTAACTTTCTCATCAAATTATCTTACTGGCCAGTGAATCAAATGACTACTCAATCCAGAAGAGCCTTCATAGAAATGTTCTAAATCAGAATTGTCATTACTCCAAGCAAATTTATGATTCTGTTAGTAAGGAATAAGAGTTTATATTGGGCAAGCCAGCCAGCAGTTTATCACATTTGGATTTTATGTTTTAAACCTTGCTGTTAGATATGTTTCTAAAAATTTATGTAAATTAAAGCCATAGTGAGATATCTATACACCTAACACACACAGACACACAGACACACACACACACACACACACACACACACACACACACACGTGGTGGTGAGCTTATTAAGTCAGGAGAAACTTTTGCAGAAAGTGAGAAGGATGTAAATTCTCTTGGAATCAACGGCACATCAGCCATATCAGGCTACCTGGGGAAGAGCGGGAGAAACTGCAAGGCATGGCTGTTASTCTCATACAACACACTGCAGAATCTAGGAGCCCACATACCAGTGCAGAGATCTGAGAAAAGTACCAGGAAAGGACCGCCRYCCTGYGTCCTCCCCAGCCACTGAACAAAGAGGCTGCAGAGTCCAAGGCTCCCTCCTGTTCACGTCTCCCATGCAACACTCACAGGGAASTGCAAAAGYCAGAGATCTGAGAACTTCACATGCTAAATCCAGTCCAGCTGTGTCAGTAACTCACTCAGATTACTATTCTTTAAAAAAATTATTTATTTATTTTACGCATATGAGTACACCACCATTGCTGCCTTCAGGCACAGCAGAAGAGGGCATCAGACCCCATTACAGATGGTTGTGAGCCACCATGTGGTTGCTGGGAATTGAACTCAGAACCTCTGGAAGAGCAGTCGATGCTCTTAACTGCTGAGTCATCTCTCCAGCCCCCTTTTAATTCTTATATTGCTATTTAATGTCCACTCTGGCATATTCATCTCATGGTGGTTGGCTTTTGTCTGATATTGCTTATTTAAGTTTTAAGATCCTTGTGTTTCCCCAGAACATACTATCCCTTTCACCTGTATTTCATACACTCCCCTATACTTCCATGTCTCCCTTTCTCTCAGCCTTGTATGTACTATGCAATCCTGTATGGTGGTCTTTGACTCAATAAGTGTTTCGGGATAGATAACCAAGGCTAAGCATGCTGCATACCAGATTTTAGTTATTAGGATTAGGTGTCGGAGGATACTAGGGTAGGCAAGGATAGGGATACTACCCGAGTGTCTTTAAAACAAATAAAAACATGTGTGAGTAAAGTAGCTGGAAGGAGAAAGCTGGAAATGGTTAAAGTTCATAGATTTTAGAAATTGTTAAATTTGTGCAAATTTATAATTCATGTGTAAAAAATAAAAGAGGCAATGAGGACGCACATAGTTGCAGGCCAAACACCATACACATAATTTWAAAAAAGTAAATGCTTATAACCACTTACAAAAGAAAAAAGTCTGAGAGCATCATACTGAGTGAAGTAACCCAGTCTCAAAAGAATACCCAAGGCATGCACTCACTGATAAGCGGATATTAACCTAGAATCTTGGAACACCAAAGACACAATCCACCTACCAAATGCTGTCCGACAGGAAGGAARGGGTGGACCCAGGTTCTGGAAAGRCCCATTGCAGCAGTGTAGGAGAATACAAAAACAGGGATGTGGGAAGGGGTGAATAGGGGAATGRGGGGGGGAGGAGAGGTAAAAAGACATATGGGACATTGTGGGGGCGGGGAAACCAGGAAAAAGGGAAATGAAATGTAAATAAAGAATATATCCAATTAAAAAAGAAAAAGAAAAAGAAAAAAGTCTGAGAGCATCATACTGAGTGAAGTAACCCAGTCTCAAAAGAATACCCAAGGCATGCACTCACTGATAAGCGGATATTAACCTAGAATCTTGGAACACCAAAGACACAATCCACCTACCAAATGCTGTCCGACAAGAAGGAAAGAGTGGACCCAGGTTCTGGAAAGACCGCAGTGTAGGGGAATACCAGAACAGGGAAGTGGGAAGGGGTGAATAGGGGAATGAGGGGGGGAGGAGAGGTAAAAAGACATATGGGACATTGTGGGGGCGGGGAAACCAGGAAAAAGGGAAATGAAATGTAAATAAAGAATATATCCAATTAAAAAAGAAAAAGAAAAAGAAAAAAGTCTAATCTTGAAAAAAAAAAAAAAAGGTCGAATAACTGTAACAACAACAAACAAAACCCATAAAGTACCAGCTGGAATTCTAAGACATACATGATACTCTGACAATATTATGCCATGCAGGAAGTTACAAATGTTAGACTACATGAAGGACCAAATCTATAGGTCATGGGCAAAGAAGAATAATCTTGTCTTAAAGGCATAAAAAAAATTGTCAAAAGACCCATAATAGAAAATTCCCTTGTTAGGAAAAGGAATCATAGTCTGGATATAAAGAGGATTTAGGGAGCCAACAGGAAGATCAGAAAAGCAATTCCTTTCACTATAATTAAAACACTAACTATACAGAACACAAAAGGCATACTGACAGTGACAAGAGAGAATCACCAAGTCAGGTATAAAGGCAGGCTTATAAGAATAATAGCAGATTTATCAACTGTAACTTTAAAAGTCACAAGGGTTAGGATAAATGTATTTTGAGTTTTGAAAGATAACACCTGACAACTACTGGCCCCCAGAAATCTGCCATCATTGAAGAAAAATAAAATCTTTCTATGATTAAAAATAGACTAAAGGAATTTATCATTGCTAAACTAGCTCTACAGAAAGATCCTTGAAACTGAAGGAAAAAGAGAATCTATTCTGGAAGCCACAGGGAAGAACAGACTATGCTAAAATAATAGTTGAACAAGACAGGAAGAGGAAAAACCAATCACTACAAAACCAACAAAAAGACCTATCAATTCACACATTTCAATAAGCCTGAATATTACTGGTTTTAATTTCCCAATTATGTGTCCCAAGACACATAATTGTATTTTATTAATAAACAGGAGTCATCTATTTGTCCCCTCCAAGAAAATTTACCTCACCAGAAAAGACAGATATTTCCTTRGGGTAAAAGAAAAAAATGTATTCCAAGTGAGTGGACCGAGGAAACAGGTGCCACTCTACTAATATCGTAAAAACCAGACTTTAAGCCAAAACCAGTAAGAAAAATTAAAGATGGTCAGTTGGGAATAACGGATCAAGAGGACAGTGAGTCTAAACACACTACCTGATCCCAGAAACATCTGGCTTCATATAACAAGCACGGCTAGAGGTAATGTTGCAGACCAATGAAGCACAAAAGCACTGAGGGACTTCAGCAATGACAAGTCTTTGCAGCAACAACAACAACAACAACAAAAAAAAATAACAGAAATAGGAAGATTAAATGATATCATAGATGATATTTGGACTAAGGAGACACCTATAGATCACTCCACACAAACACTGAAGAATACACTCTGTCCTTAGTTGCTGATGGAACAGTGTTTAAGTTAGATGACGTATTAGGATACTAAAACTCATTAAATACAAGAAAATTGAAAGAAATCTTTGAGAACACCACCATCTAGGCTCCAGCAGTCCAACCAGGGAAGCTCTACTCCTGCAGGGAATCCCATGGTTAGACAGAGCCCCGAGTCCCGCCACCATCTTGCAGCTGGTGGCCTGACCAGGTCACCACAGAAAACCAACAGAGGAGCCCAGGTCACCATAAAGATCTAACAGACAAGCCCAGACCTGTGGGAAAAAAGATCTGATTCTTAAGAGCTGGCATCTAGGCAGGCCAGGAGGAGGCAGTGGGAGGCCATCTGCATACCCAGCAGCAAGCAGCTAGGAGTCTCAGGCCCAGCCCAGCAGAGCTGAGGAGATAATTCAGAGCCCAGTAGCTTAAMCGGTCCAGCATCCACCTCAGGAACACGGTCACCCTCTGTGACAGCAGCAACTAAAGCCAGGCTCACAAGAGCTTCAAACACCAACCAGTAACAACCACACCAACTAACTCTAGAGATAAACAGATGGCAAAAGGCAAACGTAGGAATGTTACTAACAGAAATCTTTGTATGCCATACATTAAAAAGAGAAGTCGTGAGCAAAACTCTTGGAGATTATATCATGCACTATTGAATGATGCCTAGGTCCTTGAAGAAATTGCAAAGAGGGGTTGGAGACACGGCTAGGTGATTAAATATATGTATCACCCTTAAAGAAGACTCAGGTTTGGTTTCTAGCTCCTTGGTTAGGCAGCTTACAACTGTGTGTGTGTGTGTGTGTGTGTGTGTGTGTGTGTGTATGTTGTGTGTGTGTATGTGTGTGTGTACCTCTATACAGATATATGTGATTACATGAGATTTTTAAGAAAAATCTTTATAAGAAATTAAGAAAAAAATAAGTTCCTAGAATTGAATGAAAATGAAACACAACATATCAAACCCCATAGAAAACAATGAAGAAAGTACCAAGAGAACAGTTATAGCTCTAAGTGCCTAATTAAGAAGTGAGAGGTATTTCAAGGAATAGATTAATTATGTGCTAGGACCCTGAAGAAATAAAGCAAACCAAATCCCCCAAAGTCAATACATTGGAAGAAATCATTACAATCAGGGCAGAAATGAAATAGAAACAAAAATACAAAAAGAAATCAATATAACAAAGAGTTGCTTCTTTGAAAAGATAAAGAAGACTGACAAACCCTTGGCTGAATGATACAAAAAGGAAAATATCCAAATTAATAAAACTAGAGATGGAAGGGGAGAAACATCCATTGAAATAGTTCGTAATGAAATTCAGAAAATCATTAGGGCTTACCTTAAAAATATATCTTTTGATTCTCCCCAAGCCTTCTTCCCACCTTCATCAGACCTGTGGATCCTGAACCATATAGGCAAGCTTCTCTTTCCCCACCCACCTTCCCTGCTTGCTGAGTCCTCTGGGACAAGCAGAGCTGCCCTGAGCATCCTGCTATCCCAGGGGAGCCTACATCTCCCCCACCTCTCTACCCACCTTCATCAAACCTGCTGAGCTTAACTCATAAGCGTAAGCTTCCCTTCCCCCACATATCTTTTCTGGTCACTGAGTCCTCTGGGCAGCCTATAAGCCCAGGTGAACATCCATTCTCCTGACACGTCTCTGCCTACCTTATTGGATCTTCAGATCCTGAACCATACAGACCTGCAGAGGCAGAACCATACAGCCCAAGGATACCCATCAGAGGCTTCCCACAGGAGGACCATCAAGGTTAACACCCCCCATACCTACTACATCCAGGAACAAAAGACATTCAGATGGCTAAAGGCCCTTGAAAGAACACAATCAACAAAAGCCAGGGCAATATCACACCTTCAGAGCACAGCTACCCTTTTACAACAAGCCCTGCATATCCTAARACAACTGAAGCAYAAGAAAACCCAATCTTATAAGATGATAGAGGAGCCCAAGGAAAAGAAGGTCCAGCGACAGGCTCAATGTGGGATCCAGCACAAGGGGAGGTCCCAAGGCCTGACACTATTACTGAGGCTGTGGAGCRCTCACAAAAAGGGACCTAGCATGACAGCACTCCAGAAGACCCAACAAGCAGCTTAAAGAGTCAGTTGCAGATATTTGTACCCAACCAATGGACAGAAGCAGCTGACCCCTGCTGTTGAATTAGGGAAGGCTGGATGAAGCTAAGGGTGACCCTGTAGGAGGACCAGCAGTCTCAATTATTCTGGACCCCCCCCCCATCTCTCAAACACTGGACCACCAAACAGGTAGCATACACCAGCTGATGAGRCCCCTAGCACACATACAGTAGAGGACTGCTGGGTCTGAGTTCATTTAGAGATGATGCAATTAACCCTCAAGAGACTGGAGGCTCCAGGGAGTTTAGTGGTCAGGTGGGGTGGGGGTGGGGGCATCCATGTGGAGACGGGGAGGGGAGCAGGTATGGGATGTGGAACAGTCAGAGGGTAGGCAGTGGTTGGTGGGGTGGAGAATAAAATATGGAGTGTATAAAAACAATTAATAAAAATATTTTTAAAGAAGAAGAAAGTAATAAATCCATTACAGAAATACAGGAAAATACAATCAAACAGGTGGAGGTCTTTTAAAGAGGAAACAAATAAATCCCTTGACGATATAGAGGAAAACACAATTAAACAGGTGAAGGAAATAAATAGAACTATGCAAGACCTGAAAGTAGAAATAGAATTTATAAAAAACAAACAAACAAACAAAAAACACAAACTGAGGGAATCCTGGAGATGGAAAACCCAGGGAACAGAACAGGAACAACAGAATCAAGCATCACCAACAGAATACAGGAAATGGAAGAGAGAATGTCAGATGTAGAAGATACAATAAGAAGAAATTGACATACCAGTCAAAGAAAATGTTAAAGCTAAAAATTTCCTGACACAAAACATCCAGGAAATATGGGATACCATGAAAAGACCTAGCCTAAGAATAATAGGAATAGAAGAAGGTGAAGGGTTCCAGCTCCAGGGCCCAGAAAATATTGTCAACAAAATAATAGAAGAAAACTTTTCTAATCTAAAGAAAGAGATGCCTATAAACATATAAGAAGCTTATAGAACACCAATTATACTAGACCAGAAAAGAAAATCCTTCCTCAACATAATAATCAAAACACAAAATCTACAGAAGAAAGAATGTTAAAAGCAGCAAGGGGAAAAGGGTAGATCACATACAAAGGCAGACAAAGCAGAATTGTACCTGACTTCTCAACAGAGACTCTAAAAGCTCGAAGGACCTGTAAAGCTATCTTGCAACCTCTAAAAAAAAAAAAAACAAAAAACAAAAAACAAAACAAAAAAAAACCACACACACACACATGGATGCAAACCTAGACTATTATAACACACATGGATGCAAACCTAGACTATTATACCCAGCAAAAGTCTCAACCACAATAGATAGAGAACACAAGATATAAGATATTTCAAGACAAATCCAAATTCAAACAGTATATATCCACAAATTCAGCCCTACAGAAAACACTCAGAGGAAAATGCCAACCCAAGGACGATAACTACAGGAAAACACAGGAAATAAGTAATCCCATACCAGCAAAAACAAGGGAAGCACACCCACCCACCATCACCACCACCACCACTAACACCATCACCACCAACAACATCAAAATAACAGGAAATAACAATCACTAGTCATTAATATATCTCAACATCAATGGACTCAAAACCCCAATAAAAAAGACACAGGCTACAGAACAGATGCAAAAACAGAACCCATCATTCTGCTGCATACAAGAAACACACCTCAGAAACAAATCCAGGAACACATCAAAACCATCATCCATCATGATCAAGTAGGCTTCATCCCAGGGATGCAGGGAAGGTTCAATATATGAAAATCAATTGGGCTGGAGAGATGGCTCAGTGGTTAAAAGCACTGACTGCTCTCCCAGAGGTCCTGAGTTCAATTCCCAGCAACCACATGGTGGCTCAAAATCATCTGTAATGGGGTCAGATACCTTCTTCTGGTGTGTCTGAAGAGAGTGACAGTGCACTCACATACATGAAATAAATAAATACATCTTTTAAAAAAAGAAAGAAAATCTATTAAAGTAATCCATCATATAACCTAATTGAAAGAAAAAAATCTCATTAGATACTGAAAAAGCCTTTGACAAAATCCAACACCCATTCATTTTAGTTAAAAGTATTAGAGAAATCAGGGATACAGGCACATACTTAAACACAATCAAAGCAATATACATCAAGTCAATAGCCAACATCAAGCTAAATGGAGAGAAACTTAAAGCAATTCCACTAAAATTAGGGACAAAATAAAGCTGCCTACTCTCTTCCTATCTATTAGATATAGTACTTGAAGTTCTAGCCAGGACAAGAAGACAACTAAGGGAGATCAAGGGGATACAAATTGAAAAATAAGTCAAAGTATTGCTATTTGCAGATAATATGATAGTATACATAAACAACCCCAACAATTCTACCAGAGAACTCCAACAGCTGATAAACACCTTCAGCAAAGTGGCTGGATATACAATTAACTCAAAAAAATCAGTAGCCTTCCTTTATACAAATGATAAAGAGGCCGAGAAACAAATTAGGGAAACAACACCCTTTAAAATAGCTTCAAATAATATAAAATATCTTGGTGTAACTCTAACCAAACAAGGGAAAGACCAGTATAATAAGAACTTCATGTCCTTGAAGAAAGAAATTAAAGAAGATATCTGAAAATGGAAAGATTGTCCATGCTCATTGATAGGTAGGATTAACATAGTGAAAATGGTTATCTTACCAAAAGCAATCTACAGATTCAATGCATTCCCCATCAAAATTCCAACACAATATTTATAGACCTTGAAAGACCAATTCTTAACTTTGTATGGAAAAATAATAAACCCAGGATGGCTAAAACAATCCTGAACAATAAAAGAACTTTAGGAAGAATCACCATCCATGACCTCATGCTGTACTACAGAGCAATTATGATAAAGACAGCATGGCACTGGTATAGAAATGGACAGCTTGATGAATTGAATTGAATTGAAGATATAGAAAGAAGTTCATAGACTGATGGACACTTGATTTTTGATAAACAAGCCCAAACCATACAATGGGAAAAAAAAAAAAAAAGCATCTTCAACAAATGGTGCTGGTCTAACTGGATGCCTTTATATAGAAGAAGGAAAATAGATCCATATTTGTCACCCTGCACAAAATTCATGACCAAGTGGATCAGGGACATAAACATAAAACCAGATACACTAAGTCTCATAGAATAGAAATAGCCTTGAATGCATTGGTACAAGGAGACATTTTTCTGAACAGAATACCATTGGCTCAGGCTTTAAGATCAATACTTGATAAATGAGACTTCATGTTACTGCAATGTTTCTGTAAGGCAAAGGACACTACCAATAAAACAAAACAATAGCCTACAGATTGGCAAAGGGTCTTTACCAACTTCACATCTGGCAGAGGGATAGTATCCAAAATTTATAAAGAACTCAAGAAGTTAAACAACTCAATAACCCAATTAAAAAATTGGGCACAGAGATAAACAGAATTCTCAACAGAGGAATCTCAAATGGCTAAAAAGCATTTAAATAAACGTTCAAAGTTCTTAGTCATCAGGGAAATATAAATCAAAACAAGTCTGCAGTTCCATCTTACAGTGCTCAGAATGGCTAAGACCAAAAACTCCAGTGATAGTACATACTGGCAAGGGTTTAGAGCAAGAGGAACACTCCTGCATTGCTGGTGGGAGTGCAAACTTGTCCAACCACTTTGGAAATCAATTTGGTGGTTTCTCAGAAAACTGGGAATATTTCTACCTCAAGATCCAGATAGACCAAAAGATGCTCCACCATTCCACAAAGACACTTGCTCAACTACATTCATAGCAGCTTTCTTCTTAATAGCCAGAAACTGGAAGTAACCTAGATGTCCCTCAACAGAAGAATGGATAAAGAAAATGTGGTACATTTACACAATGGAATACCATTCAACTATGAAAAACAAATACATCATGGATTTTKCAGGCAAATGGATGGATCTTGAGAATATCATCCTGAGTAAGGTAACCCAGTCCMAAAARGACATACRTGGTATGTACTCACTTATAAGTGGATATTRGCCATAAAATATAGGATGCCCATGCTAGACTTCACAAACCCAAAGAGCCTGTAGAGGAAGCARGGCACAAGCAAGGATGTTTGAGTCTCACTTGGAAGGGGGAATGGAGTGTTCATAGAAGGAGATCAGGATGGGGAGGGTCTGGGGTCAGGTATGGGGAGAGTTAGGGGTTTGACTGATGGCCATGAGAATGAATGGAAATCTGCAACTGATTRGGGGAAGAAGAGGGCATCTCCAGGAAGAAACAGAAACCCTTGGGTAGGGGAGGTGCCCAAGAATCAATGGGGCTGACTCATGRCATTGGAGATACGGAGCTTGCAGAGGCTGCTGCATGGCAGAAACTCTGGCGGAGCCATAGRCACACCAGCCTACCCACAAAACTTTCAACCCMAAACCTATCCTGTCTACAAGAAATACAGGGATTGGGAACGGAGCAGAGAGTGAGGGAATCGCCAACCAATAACTTAAGACCATGAGCAAGCACCAATCCCTGACACAATTAATGATACTCCATTAAACGGGAGTCTAGCAACCCACACAGACAGATGCAGACGCCCATAACCCAACAGTGGATGGAGCTTGGGGACT